>ML776863.1:549358-592809 GCA_009831015.1 Picea engelmannii | reverse complement strand
AAAGGAAAAAGAGAAGGAAGAAATGGATTAGAGTACCTGGTGAACAAAGCGGATACCAAGGATTTTAATGCCCATTGCATTGAGTGTCTGCAACAAATGGCAGAGCTTTAAGATCCATACATCGTTTCCGTGGGCATCATAACGACTTCCAGTAATCTGGAATCCGTCATATTTGTACAGATAATCCATATCAGGAAACTGGCCATCTACAACACTGAACAAATCCCACTTTTCCCCCGCCTCGCTCAAGAAGTTTGCATTGAGAGTGAAATAACCCCCATATTTCTTCTTCACATAACTCTGATCCGGTGCACACAACAAAACGCCGAATCTCTTCCCCAGCCTCATTTCCAGATGTATAAATTCCCACATTCTTTCTAGATCCGGAGACGGCGAGATGAGTAGCAATGGAGGATGGGGGCGGCGATATATTGGCGTCTACCAACAATATAGGCAAAGAGCTGTGAGAAGAGAAACAGCACGGGAGACAATTTATAAAGACTGAGTGACCTATTTTTCAAAATCTGATGATGTATGAATTGTGACGTGTAGGTGTTACTGTGAATTAGTTTGTATGGAATGAATCGAGGTATAATAGTATAGAATTGGAAATATCAAATTTATTATGAATTTTTTTTCTTTTTTGCTTTCCGAAAGTGGCAAACCCTATCCCTAAATTACTGCGAATCTATCACTGTGATTGACATAATTACAGAGAATGTTCGAAAATCTAAATTGATTTATACACAATGAATTGTGATGAATACATGCTATTGAAATAATTATACAGAATAAATTGTGACGAATAGATGCTATTGAGATAATCTGTATAGATTGTAATATATTTTTATTTTTTTTGATATTCTAACGAGATTTGATTCACAGTGGAGGAATTTCAAAAAGGAACAGAAAATTACTTTTTGAAGATCATAACGAGATTTGATTCACAGGGTAGGAATTTCTAAAAGGCACAGCAAATTTCGATAACTCCGTACTGGATTTCACAGTTTCGACGAAGGAAGAATGTTAACGGTCCATCAAATTCCATTACTTTTTGAAGATCATAACGAGAATTGATTCACTGGATAGGAATTTCAAAAAGGCACAGCAAATTTCGATAACTCCGTTACTGGACTTCACAGTTTCGACGAAGGAAGAATGTTAACGGTCCATCAAATTCCATCCCTGGATTGGAATATAAATTTTATAATGGGATTTGTATTTAATTCTCTAACGAGTGTTAATTCCAAACGATTCGTACTTACAATAAAAAACTGTTTGGTACATCTGTTGAAATTGTAATAGGAGTAAGTTAATTAGGGATCAATCTTTTCTCTTTTCAGTCAAAAAATTGGGTCTGAATCATTTTCAGGAGTAATCTGAGTTTCGCATGAATCAAAATTTCATGTATTTCAGAATTTTATATCATAAGTTTATTTCATTTTCAACCAAACTCAGATGCTCAAAAAATCGATCAAAATAAATTAATCGGAAATTTAAAACTGCATAATCAAAAAAAACCTACCCAAAAAGTTATTCCTGAAAAAAGATTGATATTAGCACACTCCAATTGTAATATTCCATGAACGTAAACAAAGTTTAAGGACAGACAAATCCCAAATCCCGTGATGATTTCCTATTCGTACTTACAAAAAAAACTGTCTGGTACATCTGTTGAAATTGTAACATTCCATGAACGTGGACGAAGTTTGAGCACAGACAAATCCTGTGATGATTTCCCTTTCGTGGAGCTTTACAACTAAAAATACAAAGATGCAAGCACTCAACTTTCGGTACTCTTAACGTTATTGAGATGCGATGCGTATAATTCCCCTGTCGCTTCTCATAGCAAATGGATTTGGGTTACAACTTGATTGCACATATGCAAAAATGCAAAAAGCAGAAAGAGGAAATATGCTTCAACTCGAATTTCAAGTTGCATCTCACCATTTATCCAAACTGCAAGAACGATGCAGTCACACATTCATGTCTTTGTGGTTCAATATAAAACTTACACATCATCATTCTTCATGAGAAAGATGAATCAATTTTAATTGTATTTTTTTATTGATTTTAAGCATTCTTATATTCGATGTTGATTTTACAAGCAACTTTACTTCCTTCTACTTTGTTTCTAATCACATATTTTCTTTCTTTGATTTCATATTTTGAAGGGAGTAATGCAATTGCTTTGTAGTATTTATTGTCTTAATTTCTTACCAACATAAACATAGGTATGTGTTTGTTTGTTTCTTACCAACATAAACATAGGTGTGTGTGTGAGAGGGTGAGAGAACTATTAGAGTTCGACAATTTACTTGCCATTGTTATTGAATTTGCTCAACATTTATGTTATTCATCATGGTATAGGATCCTTGGGATGATTATTGTTCATTTGTATAGCATTGATGTTCTCCATTTTCTTAGTGTTGTGTGGGAGGGTGAGGGTATTGATAGAGAAAATGGTTTGTTGGGTTTTGCATGCATTCAAGATTGTGCTCTTTGGCATGGTTAGAAGAGGATTTGTGTTCATGCTATTGCATTCACAACCACTCTCTTGATAGGTGTTGTCCCTATCCTTGGCATTGTGTACGAGGGTGAGGATGTTGTTGGTAGTCTGGCATTTGAAGAAATTCAACATTGTTCTTTTTGGAATGGTTGGTGATTGTTTATGTACATGTGTGGTTATTTCTCATGTTGTATCATCATCATTCTCGTCGGTGTTGTACCTCCAGTGGGTGTTGTGTGGGCTCTTGTAACTAGGAGGGTTAGGTTGTTGTTGGTGATGATTTACTGAGGTTTTTCTTCTTGTAGAATAGTAGGTGAGTGGTTTTGTGAGGTTAATGTTGTTTATGCATGGTTGTTCTTGAAATGGCCATAGCCATGCTTGTCAATATTATTTGTCTATCAGGTGTTGATTACATGTGATTCTATAGTGTAGCTATGGGGATAATATGGGATACCTAGGGAGGTACCCAAGGGGAATATAATAGAGGTTAATATGTATTGTTATTTATGGAGGCCACTCTTAGTAAGTAAGGACTAGTGTGAACACAATAAAGATGAAAAGGTTTACTAGAAGGTTCCTTCTCTGTAATGTTCTTAGGTGGTAGGTAGTATTATATATAGAGGTGTAAGCAATGTATTCAACATGGTTGAAGAGTATTTTATTTGGATCATAGCTCATTAGGAGGTTTCCCCCTCGAAGAGGCAAGTGAATAGGAATGGACACCTTCCTTAAAATGATCAATAAGGTGTTTCCCTACCTTAGGGATTTCATATTAATAAAGTGGATTTATTCTATATTGTTCCTTGATATATTGTATTTGTTTTTGTATTCATATCTTAGGCACTTAACAAGTGGTATCAAAGCACTTTCTTTGGCCAAGAAAAGAGACAATTTTTTTTCATTTTGCAAGTTTTCAAATGAAAAGAAAAAAAGAGGGACACGCCACTTAGATCAATTCCTATAGATTTATGAAGTTAATTTGAATATAATAGTTGTATATCTGACTTCCTCTCAGAAAAACAATCATTTTCAAAAAAAACATCCTCCGAATCGAAGTTCGGGAGGTCAAGTTATCGCTTATTTAAAATCAGTAATTTCAGGACTTTTTCCAAGAATGACCGCATGATTTGAAGCTTTTTGTAGCAATTGGTGAATGTTTTACCAAAACCAATTATATATTTGAGTTCCTCTCACAAAATCACCAAATTTCAAAATCCCAATCGTCTGATTCGAAGCTCTGGAAGTGAAGATATCATTGATTTAAAATCAACAAATTTTTGATTTTTTTTTTTTTTGTGTGAGGGCTACGAGATTGTACAAATCAAACCTTTTGACATGGTGTTGATATTGCTACCGGATCAGTTCCTTTCGATAGAGGATTTTCAAGGGTTTTGTTTAATATACTAAATGTAATGCTTCCAATTGATATGTCGTGAGAACTATAGCCTCTCAAACATTTCACTCAAACCCTCCTAGGCATGAAGATATTATAAAAATATTAAAATATCTCCACGATATTGAAAATATATTTTCTGACTATAAGGACCTCTATATTGTTCAGAATACATACCCTTGCGTCAAGGAAAAATATGATCGAGAACGATATGCATAGTATGATTTAGACTCTGATTGTGAGGATTGGTATATGGACAATTGTCATTTTTGGGATGATAATTACTATTTTCATCTTTTATTTGATGAATATACTCCACCTTATGTAGAGCACATTATGTGCTCGAAGTGGATATCAATGGCCACCCATCTATTCCACTAGCTCAAATAATTTTTTTCCATTTTGGCAAATTTTTACACAGTTTTTCAGGTCCCAAACTTCTGGGGTCATTTTGAGGCCCTAAACAACGTTTTTTTGGGCTTTAGGGGGGTTAGGTGTTATCAGCGGCTTTCCCTAACGCCCAAAAAAAGTTTTACTCCTCAGATATACCTTTATGACAAGGTATCGAATGCCTCAAATGGATATCATATGCAAAAGTTATGCCCTCATGAAGTTGACATATCAAATACCCCTATCGGGGCCCACAAACCTTTTGGTGCTTCATCTCCTAGGGTTAGGGTTTTGGATGTTTAGGATTTTCTCATTGATGGTTGATGTTAAAAAGGCCTTTTGAGCCTCATTGTAATAACATATTCTTGCAAATAAGTGTATCCATCACATCTCTTCTCAGAGATAAGATGGCACCATTCTAGCAAGTTCATTCACTCTATATTTTTACAATTTCTGTACATTTCTTTCATTAATAGAAATTTTGTATTAATGTATCTATGTTTTTCTTGCAATATTTCTATGTATTTAATTGTTGTATATCTTCCTTCATTTCATTCTCAAAATAATCCAGATCATTATGGAGAGTAGTCAAGGGTCTTCTATAAATACTAATTTTCAGTATTCTATTGTACTAGTGTGTTATGTGGGTGATTTTTTGGGTCTGGAAAAATCTACATATTTGGATCCACGTGATCAATGTGGACATTTGAAGAACCATTTGCAGTTGGCTATTGAGTCTAGGTATATTCAGTGGAGATTCCACTTGAGCACTTGGACGTGGAACACAAGTTTATGGTGGATCTTGAACTACTTGAACATGGTGGCTAACACTTGTACGTGGGACCCTGATTTGATCTTCCCTATTGATACTCATTTCGGATCTTCGGATCCCCTTTGATATTCATCGAGGCTTCTCAAGTTGTTTCTTACCCCCTCCCCCTTGGGAGGAAACATCAATTCCTATGTATCTAGATCAATTGCAGTCATTATGTTTCTCTATTCGATCTGGCCTTTCTGTTCCAAGTATGTGTATGTATGACTGCTCATTTCATTGTATTGTACTTTGGTGCCTCTTCTCTAGCCTCATCTTGTAGTATATCGGGACCTCATTTTGTCTCACATTCTTGGCTAATTTATGCTAGGAACACCATTGTATCATTGCTATGACACTAGTACATATTGGAAAAATTTCGACATTCTATTTGCGACATTATGGACAAAATTGGCCATATTGTCGAAAGATAGAGGAAATTTTAATTTTTTTCTCCATATTGCTAGATAACGTCACAAGTGCGATGTAATACAAACACATGTCGCTATTGCGACAAAGGTAGGAAGACGTCTCTATTGCGACGTTGGTAAAATAGTCGTCGCAATTGCAACATTATGGAAACTAGGTTTTCCCCCTCCCAACAATCGCCTAGTATTTGACCAAATCAACTATGACTTGGTCAACTATCGTCGGGATTGCGACGTTATAAAATCTATAAATATGTTTCATTTTATAGATGTTGTGACAATTTTTCTATAATACCGACACTTTAAAAAGGGTTAAGCAGGTCTTCTTGGTGAAAAAAAAACAAGTATTTTTTCAGTATATGTATGTCAGAAAACATTAGAGCTGGGAAAATAATTAAAGAGGGTGAAAAGGGTGATGATAAATGTTATTTCCCTTGCAAAATCTGTTTTACTAGATGTCCCAAAAGATTTTTAATAGCAATAACTAAAAAACATTGTAGAAAATATGGGCACTTGGACCGGGGATCAAATGAATATCGTCCCATGGTAATTAGCTATATATGCATTCATTATCTATTTTAATATTTATTGTAATCTCAAACTTTTATATTGTTTTAAACATGCACTAATTTTTCATGATTGTTTGTAATTATAAAGTTAGATTTGCCCCCTAATTTTATGCACAAAGCACCAAGTAGTAGCAGAAATGATGTTGTAGTACAAGATGAAGAACTTGAAGCAGATAACGAAGATCAAGTTAATGATCCCATGGAAGTAGATGACAATAATAACATAGTTCAAGATGATGGGACAAATCAAATAATCCAAGACTTATTCGGTCATCCAGATGAGGATCATGGGGATAGTAGTGATGGTATTTATGATGAACCTTTGATTGAAAAGGAAAATAAACAACCTAATAAAGGGTCAAGAGAAAATCTTCTCTCCACTACATTGTTGCTGGTGAACTTTAAAGTTACGAATCATTTGTCGAACACTTGTATGACATAGATCCTAAGGTATGTAATATGTTTCTTCACATCTACATAAAAGTTTACTTTTCCCCATTTTTTATAGTGTTAATTAATGTGTAAAATAACAATGCAATATTTACAATTACTATTCTTTACATTAACTATTTATTTTTTATGTTTTAGATTGTTAGGTGAATTTTTGTTACCCTCGTCAAATATTTTACCTCATACATATCGATATTTACATGCCATTATGAAAGAAATTGGAATGGAGCATCAAAGTATAGATGCATGTCTTGATGATCATATTATATATTATGGACAACATGCATCGAAAACAGAATGCTCGGTATGTGGTAGCAGTAGATATTGAACCGATCAAGTAAAAAAAATGGTCACTTGAAAGGTTCTCCGACATATTCCCATAATTCCATGTTTGCAACGACTGTTTAGGTTCCAAATCATAACACACTTTATGGATTACCATGCATGAAATAGAATTGAATATGGTGTTCTTCGAATGCTTGTAGATGGTTATGCATTTAGGGAAATTGTTTTAAAATGGCTAGAATTTATAGATGAACCTCATAATCTTAGGCTTTCATTGGCAACTGATGATGTTAATCCATTTGGAGAGATTTGGTCTGTTTACTCAATGTGGCCTATTTTTGTTATCAACAATAAAATTCCTCCTTGAATGTCAATAAAGAGGGAGCACATAATTTTGACAATGATTATTCCAGGTATTTGTTTACATTAATTTTTCGAATTTAAATTTTTCATTTTTCTCTTTTTTTGCATAACATATTTTATTTATTTATTTACGTATATATACATGCCATGGTAATAATTTCATGTAATTTCAAACAATTAGGTAAGTACCAAGTTAAATATATGAATGTGTATATCGAGCCTCTTATCGACGAGCTACTAAATTTATGGGAGGGAATCACTTTGCATGACATCTGAAAACCAATTGGGTAGAAGAGATTTCAATGCCGTGGAATACTTTTATGGACAATTCATACAAATGGTAAATTTGCATGTTCAGTTTGTGGTCCTAAGATGAAATCTCGTCGGTCAAAATTTTTAGGAAAGGAGTTGTTTGATGAGTATAGACACTTCCTCTCTAAGAACCATAAGTGTACTACTGGAAAATATCTTTTCAATGGGAAACAAGAGACTGGACTAAAACCACAAAGGATGACACATCGCCTATGGAAGTTGGCATATCACATAATTAATCCTCGAGGTATGCATTTTGTTTAGTAAATGGAATCATGTTTTGAAATTTTATTTTAATTATTCATTTTATTTTACCACATTTGATAAATAGTGTTCTAATTTTTTTTATGCTTCATTAATGTCGTTGTCGTGAAGGTAGTAATAATGGGCTTCCACGAGGAATGAAATGTTATCCCACTCAATTCATAAGGTTTACTTACTATAAGGACCTAAAAATAGTTCATTTATTTGATACAATGCATATCGAGAAGAATGTGACAGAAACATTATGGCGAATCGTAGATGGCAGGAGGGATAAAGAAAAAATTGTCAAAATTTGTAATGACATTCGGGAAGCCAATCATGAAATGCAAAGTGTGATCTGATCAAATAACAATGGAGACCAAAATAACCTTCCATGGTTATTAATAGAGCAACAAAGCAATGGTGTAAAAGAGGTCACTCAAAAAATTAAATTTCCCACAGGTTTTTGTTCAAACATAAAGAATATCTTAATGAAGAAAGGCGAATTTGGTGGGGTAAAAACACATGATTGACATACCTTCATTATTGTAATTAATAATTTTAGTATTCATATTTATATATTGGTCGTATACATTTTTTTATATTTTTATTTTTTTGTCTAGTTTTGAACAAGTAACGATTTGTTTTTATTGTTACAGTATGTTCTACCTCTGTCTCTCCCAAACAAATTTGACAACAACATCAAACAAGTTATATGTGATCTTGGAAAATACATGAGGTAAGTAGCTACAATATATATGCAAAAAAAAAAATCATTTTTTTGTCGTACTTAATGACATGTGTTTTACTTGTAATGTAATATGTATTTATATGTTTTGTCGAAACATGTTATTTTCTTGCATCATGATCAATAGATGGTTGTCATTGAAAGAAATCCATGAAGATGGTATAAAGTATTGGAAGAGAGAAATTCCTCGGCTAATGTGTAAAATACAAAAGTATCTACCTCCTGCATTTTCAATGCACAAGAACACTACCTCATACACCAAGTTGAGGAGATTGAAATGTGTGGACCTGTACACAGAAGGTCAATTTGGATGGTGGAGAGGCACTTGAAATCATTGAAGGCTTTGGTTAGACAAAGAACACGTCTATAGGGTTCTATGGTGAAGGGATAAATGGTATATGAATCCATGGTGTATATTAGTCAGTATCTACCTAAATTAGCAGCACAAGCTATGCATGTAGTGGATTGCATTTGGGATGTGAACTCCATAAAAAAATTTGAAAGGGAGCAACTGTTGGGGAAAGGTACAATGAAGAAAGTGAGAGGTAATTAAATTGTGGATATTTTTAATAAATATATTTTTTTTCATTTTTTTGTGTATATGATCATACTCATTTAGTATTTATTCTTTCATCATTTATTAATATTTACCATGGTTATAACTAATATTTAATATTGGTGAATTGTTATTTTTCGATCAGTCAGTTGCTCAAGATTGGGATGCATTACAATTATACATTGAAAACAATCTTGAAGGGATGAAGGTATGGATTGATAGATGTAAAGAACGTCATGGCGGTAGGTTATCATGGAAAGAACTGTCTGAATTGGTTAGATAAGATCGTCGTAATGGAGATTCTGATGTTACACAGAGGGAAATAGATTTAGCATATTGTTTGAAAGATGGAAAGTAAAGCAAATTCACCCATTTTATTCAATTATTTTATATTATATTAATGTGACTGTAGGTGTGTTTTTTTTCATATTATACTTTCCAAGTTATATAAATTTGTTTATTATTAATTGACAATGTATCTTTTACATGTCTCACATATTGCATTTGAAACACCACAAGGCTATGTGGTGCAATGGTCGTAAACTACTCATCAAACAGTTGGATGAAACTAGAAAAACTTCTGATAGTGGGATAACTGCAATATTCCAGGTCAATAATGTTTCCTCTAGGAGTGACAGACGTCCTCAAGAATTTGAAAATAGATACTATGGGTTTTTGAATGATATAATTGAGTGTGACTTTAATTCCTTCAAATTATTTTTGCTCGATGTCAAATGGTATAGGTTATGAATGCATGAAAATGATGAGGAAAGAACCATTACTCAACATGCCAACGGACTTCCGATGATTAAAACAACAGTTTTTGAAAAAAAATTGACCGATATGTTTTTCCAAGTCAATGTGAACAAGTATTTTACTCAAAGGTTCCAGGTAAGAGGGATTGGTCATTTGTTGTTAGATATGATCCAAGAGGAAGGCCAGTAAAGTATACTTGTAACACCCTGTTTCCCCCAGTTTGTAAAAATAACTATATTGGCCAAGAACTAAGGCAACCTCAAAGATGTGAATGTTTGATTTGACGGACCTTTGTATAAAAGGTCGATGAATGTAAATTATGTTATGATTATGTGTTGCATGACTACTGGGAGGGGGGATGTGCTAAAAGAGACCACGATGGCTAATGAGAGGTGGTGGAAGGGACCTGGAATGGTTGCGTTAACTTCCACCGAACCAATACCATAGTGGTTTTTACTTGTTCAAAGACCAAATCAACTCTCTCACCCTGGAATGAATTACCCGCCCAGATGGTAGGTGGGGAGGCTCCTAAAGAGTTAATGAGGGGATAGGGGCGAACTGCCCATCTGTAGAAGCTCTCAGACATGACCACATATGGGGTAATTCATGCCACACACAATATTGCATAAAAAGGAAAGAAAGGAAGTGTGGGGACCAGAGGAGAGAAAAAAAAAAAACGTGCGAGAGGGATCGCGGAAGAAAAATGAGAGGAAATCTAGAAATATGGGGGAGTTATGAATATAGGAGAAGGAGAGTAACCTTCGTCCTTGACTTCCATTGAGCTAGAAGTAGGAGACTGAATCTTAAAGCATCGTGGTCTAGCTCGGGGGTGGCTAGTGGTAAATCCGTCTGGAGTCACTGAGCCTATGGTTGTGTGAAAACGAGCACCCCTCTCAACATTTGTGTCACGTCTGGTGTTTTTTGATAAGTGTTATGTCTTGTATTTTGAATTTAATATCACAAATGCATGCTCATGTTTATACTCTCATAAATGGTTTCTGTATAGAAGTGTTTGCCTTGTGTTTTGATTGGAAACAATGGATGCATGCTTATACTTATATGACCATAATCAATTTATGTATAGAATGAATAAGTTCAGAATATGAGTTTGTTCCCTTGAGATTTGTCCCATATACTTGACTCACGCTATGTCCCGGTTTGATTTCCCGAAGGCACCTCCTCCTGGGAAGTTTCCTTGCATTCCAGAGCTGGAGTGAGTTCCTTGAAAAGACTACCGTTATAGTAAACCCACGAGTTTATCTTACCCCTATCACAGAGTTCATAGCTCGGCGAATTAGGAAGGCTTTTAGTCAGGTCACCAAGCCTAGGGATAATTACCCAAGAACCCTATGAAGGAATCATGTGATCTGAGTCTGGAAACCTTGTACAAGTAAGAGTAGTTCTCTCAGGTTTCGAAGTTGTGGGAGTTCGAAGCTCTGAGAGGTTGAATCTCATGATTCAAGCTCAAAAAGGACAACAAGTCTAGTTACCGAAAGAGAATACCCCATCATTTGGTAGACGAACAGTCAAAATCCTTTTGAAAATACCCCAGATCAGTCAAGACCGACGGATCTAGAGGGGGAGAGCAGGCGTTAACACCTCGACCCCTTCGGCCTTCGCAAGTAGCGATGGGATCTAGGATGGTAGATCCAAGGATCTGTCGGAGCTCTATTGATCGTCGATCTTAACCTTTGCATAGGCAGGAGAGTGGACTCGACAAACATCCTGAAAGTCCCGAAGTATTCAGAATCGTCCATCGGCACAGGACACGTGGTAGTCGGGTAGCATTTCGCTGACTCGTGACTTGAAGTGGTCAAAGGGTAGGACTGCACGAACTCATGAGTCTTGAAATCTTGGTATATGAAACCCTGAATCGGTTTAGCGTGAATAAGTTTCGGCGTTTCGACACCCGGGAAACCAAAGGGCAAGACCCCTCGTTTTCGCCAGTCGCAAAATCCCAGTATACGAAACCTTGAATCAGTTTAGAATGAATAAGTTTCGGTGTTTCGGCACCCGAGAAACCAAAGGGCAAGACCCCTCATTTTTGCTAGTCGCGAAATCCCGGTATACGAAACCCTGAATCGGTTTAGCATGAATAAGTTTCGGTGTTTCGACACCTGGGAAACCAAAGGGCAAGACCCCTCGTTTTCACTAGTCGTGAAATCCCGGTATACGAAACCCCGAATCGGTTTAGCGTGAATAAGTTTCAGCGTTTCGGCACCTGGGAAACCAAAGGGCAAGACCCCTTGTTTTTCCCAATCACGAAATCTCGGTATACAAAACCCCAAATCGGTTTAGCGTGAATAAGTTTCGGCATTTCGGCACTCGAGAAACCAAAGGGAATGACCCCTCGTTTCTGCAAGTCCCAAAATCCTGGTACATGAAACCCCGATGCTCTCTGTGGATGAGCCCTACCTAGTTCATAGGACAGGGTCATGTGGTAGGAAGGAGGAGTCCTGAAAGGATTTGGACCATCCATTTGTAGAGAACGCGTGGCGAAAATCTAAAGCCACCGGGGTTCTGGACATTGGAGGAATAGGAGTGAAGACCCCACTAGAAATCCTAAAAGGTAGAATGTCGGGATTTAATTCAAGCTGTTGATCAAGTCGACGATCTGGACCATAGATCCGGATGATACCGGGCTTTCGGGTCTCTGGGATTGAAGGAAAAAGGGTTCCTTGCAACAAAAATCTCGAAAGTATGTTCACAAAGGTTGTCACATGGAGGAGGATAAGGGAAGGGATGGTCTGCACTAGGCCCCGTAGAAATTAAGGGATTCTGTTTCTTGAAGAAAAGACAAAAAAAAAAAAAATCTTAGTTGTCGTAGTGGGTGTGTGACAAATTGGTATTAGAGCATGGTTACAACACTTGGCTTGCTTGGGCTCATGAACGAGTTGCGTAGAAACTCCATTTGAAGTACTCTTAAAAGGAGTAACCCTCTATCTTAACCCCCTTTATCAAAAGTCGAAGTTAAGAATGAAAATTCCTATTGTGTGTATGCATTTGAAAAAAATATGAATTATGCGCTGGTTATGAATGAATATAAATATTGACTAACAAGAAGTGTTTTTTTTTCTACACATAAGTGGATGATCAACCGCGGGAAACTGTAGATGCATAGAATGGTGACTCACCACGAAGTGGGGGATGGCTCCCACAATAGAGACGAAGAGTCTAACGAAAGGAGGGCAGTAGAGACCCCTCCAGATCTAGCTGAGACTGTGAGGAGCCTCATGGTAGAACTACAGAGCTACAAGGCCGACAACGAGATGTTGATAAAAGGGCAAGAGAAAAAAACAAAAATTAATGCAATCTAACTGCAAAGTTTATCTGATATACAAAGACAATTGCAACATCGACCTGACACTAGTCACGCAGACCGATGACAGACAAAGAAAAGTCGAAGTCCACCTAAGATACAGAAACATGGTCTTTTAAGTGGCCACACTGGGAAGAGCACCTCGAGAAAGGTCCACCCCAGAGAGAAGGGACAAGTGTCAAATGATTCCTCTGGAGAGGAAACTGGCGACTTGGAGGGATCTTCTAGTAGTAGAACTAGTTCTTATTCTCGAAGAAAACGAAAGAAGTGAAAGCATTCCAAAAGTCATAATCTCTAAGAATTCAATAAGGTCAAACCACCCTCTTTCGATGGTGAAATAAATAAGGGGGAGGAAGTGGAGGCCTGGTTGCTTGGACTAATAAAATATTTTAGAGTCCATGACTTCTCAGAAAACTTGAAGGCCCAAGTAGCCACTTTCAACTTGAATGGAAAGGCTTCCATTTTTTGGGAAGACCTTAAGAATGTAAAATGGATTCACGAAGAGGACCTATCTTGGGAACGGTTTGAGAAATAGTTCAGGAAGAAGTATCTGTTGGAAAAGTATTTTGACGAAAATACTAAAAAATTATATGAACTCAAGCTAGGGAAACTCACCATAAAGGAATATGTCAGCAGATTCCTCAAGTTGCTGAGGTACGTACCCTATATAAAAGAAGAAAAGGCAAAGGTGCAACGATTCATCAATGGACTACCTAAGGACTATCAGAACATGATTGAGTTTGATGAGCCAAAGACCCCAGAAGACACTATCCAAAAGGCAAGATATTGTCATGAACAACTTGGGCATCAGATAGAACCTCGCGAAGGATGGAAGTAGAAGAATAGTTCGGGATTCCAGAAAAAGGGGTTTAAATCCCTAAGATTTAAAAACTATAAAAAGAACTCAAGGATGAGCTTCCCAACCCGAAGTGTACACCAACAGAATTTCCCTTCCC
Organism: Picea engelmannii; assembly: GCA_009831015.1. NCBI lineage: Eukaryota > Viridiplantae > Streptophyta > Pinopsida > Pinales > Pinaceae > Picea > Picea engelmannii. The sequence continues at coordinate 578,721 of ML776863.1, read as the reverse complement.
AGGGCGGAAATAAACCTTCTGGATCTACCCCAAGAAATATTGATAACCCAAAGAGAGAACCCTTGAAATGTTGGGGTTGTGGAGAAGAACATCTACTGAGGGACTGCCCGCACTGACAACATAATAGCTGGAGAATTTACAACGTTCAAGAAGCTACCACCGTCAATGACATGGCCAGGAGTGTGCCGCAAATTTATGCAGCCTTGGATAATAAATAAGCTGACCACCAAGCTTCAGTGGTGGATATGGAAGGTATGATCACCAACCATCTAGTGTCTATTCTAATTGACCCTGGTTCAAATTTGAGTTATATAGCCCCTAAGGCTACTGATAAGTGTAAATTACAGCCACATAAACACGCCAAGCCATGGTTAGTACAGTTAGCCTCTAGCACCAAAAGAAAGGTAGCGGAGGTCATACTAGCTTGCCAATTCACTATGGGTGAATTCCCCACCCAAGCAACCCTTAACATATTACCCCTAGGATCGTATGACCTGTTGATTGGTATGGACTGGCTAGCCACATATAAAGCCAGACTAGACTGTTACCGTAAAACCTTAGAATTTTTAAGTGAAGAAGGAAGAAGGATAACCCTTTAAGGGATCCAAAAACCTGTCTCAGTGAGACGAATATCAACTCTTCAAATGAGAAAGTATTGCAAAAAGGGATTTCCACTATATGCGATACAGGTGTTGGAATCAATTGAAGATGACAAACTAAGCCTCGAAGACCACCCCACACTAAGAGAATATAGAGATGTATTTTCAGAAGAGGTACCGGGTCTACCTCCGAGAAGGGACATTGACTTCTTGATAGAACTTGCACCGGGAGCAGTGCTAGTGTCTAGGACACCCTACAAGATGAGCACACCCAAGCTAGTTGATCTTAAATTACAACTAAAATAAATGATGGACAAAGGCTATATCCAGCCCAGCATGTCTCCATTGGGAGCACCAGTCCTTTTTGTGAAAAAGAAAGATGATACCCTCCGACTGTGCATAGATTATAGACAACTCAATAAGGTAACCATAAAGAACAAGTACCCCTTACCCAAGATCGATGACTTGTTCGATCAATTGGGAGGTGCTTCCATCTTCTCAAAGATTGACTTGAGATCTAGATACCATCAAGTCCGAATTAAGGGTGAAGACATCCACAAAACTGCCTTCAGGACGAGTTATGGTCACTATGAGTTTGTGGTAGTACCATTTGGATTGACCAATGCCCCTATCACTTTTATGTGCTTGATGAACAATGTGCTCAACAAATTCCTAGACAAATTTGTACTGGTTTTTATTGACGATATATTAATTTACTCCAGGAATAGAGAGGAACATGAGGAACATCTTAGACTTATTCTTCAATTGCTAAGAGAACATCAACTCTATGCCAAATTTAGAAAGTGTGACTTTTTCCAGAAGCAAATACATTACTTGGGCCATGTCATATCTGAAGAGGGAGTAGCAGTAGACCCTGACAAGATCAGGTCTATCATGGAATGGCATACCCCAAAGGACATTTCAGATATCAGATCCTTTATGGGCTTAGCAAGACACTATAGGAGATTTATAAAAGGATTCTCCAAGATTGGTTGTCCAATCACTACCCTCCAGAAGAAGGGAGCTAAATTCACATGGACACAAGAATGTGAAGAAAGATTTCAATCCCTAAAACATCTACTAACCCATGCACCCATGTTGAAGAATGTCGATAATGAAGCTGACTTCCTTGTTTGCACAAATGTCTGGAAGGAAGGGCTCTGAGGAGTCCTTATGCAAGGAGGAAGTGTAGGCTGCTATGAATCCCAAAAATTGAATGAGCACGAAGTCAACTATGTGACCCATGATCTAGAGCTGGCCGCCATAGTGCATGCCTTAAAAATGTGGAGGCATTACCTCCTGGGAAGGAAATTTGTACTTATGACAGACCACTGTGGATTGTGATATATGTTTGACCAACCAAAGCTCAATGCCAGACAAGCTAGGTGGATGGCCCTCCTTAGCGAGTTTGATTTTGAAATCAAACATGTTAAAGGAAAGGAAAATAAGGTGGTCGATGCCCTTAGCAGAAGTATGAAAACAATTCACCTGGCAGCGGTGAGCACCTACGAGACGAATGTCAAAGAAAGAGTTAGGAATGCAAAATAAACAAACACATTCTTCCAGATCGTGACCTCATACCTGGAGAAAGAACCCACAGGGATAAAGTATGAAGGCTACCAGATGATAGATGGAGGTCTGCTAAATTACAAAAATAGATTGTGTATTCCAGATTGTGATGACTTGAAGAGGTTCATAATGGATGAAATACATAAAAGACCATATACTGGTCATCCAAGATACCAGAAGATGATCACGACCACCAGGAAAAAATTCTATTAGCATGGATTGAAGAAAGACATAGCTGAGTACTTAGCCAAATGCATAGAATGCCAATAGGTTAAAGTAGAACACCAACACCCAGCAGGATTATTACAACCTCTACCAATCCCGAAATGGAAATGGGAAACCATCTCCATGGATTTCATCACCGGATTACCAACCTCGACCAAACAGAATGATTCCATCATGGTAGTGGTGGATAAATTGAGCAAGTCCGCTCATTTTATCCCTATCAAGTCGACTTGCATCGCATTAGACATCACCAACATATTCATGACGGAGATATTCAGACTACATGGTATGCCTAAAGAGACCGTGTTTGACAAAGACATGAAATTTACTTCCAACTTTTGGAAATCCTTGATGGTTGGTATGGAGACCAAATTATTGTTTAGTACAGCCTATCACTTTCAAACCGATGGATAGACGGAAAGAGTGAACCAAATATTAGAAGACATTCTAAGGATGCATGTATTGCATCAATCCAAAAAGTGGGAAGATTACCTGCCACTGGTGGAATTCACCTACAACAACGGCTACCAAGAATCCCTAAAGACGAGTCCTTTTGAAGTCCTCTATGGTAGGTTGTGCAACACTCTAGTCAGTTGGATTAATCCCATAAATAGAATTACTATTGGACCCGACATGTTGAAAGAAATGGAACAACAAGTGATTCGGATAAAACAAAATCTAAAGGTTGCTTAGAACAAACAGAAAAGTTATGCTAAGCGAAAGAGAACTCCAAGAGAATTCAAGACAAGAGACCATGTATATCTCAGAGTTAGGCCCAGGAAGAGTTCCCTGAGGATGGGAGCTTGTGCCAAGTTGGCACCTCGGTATTGTGGACCCTTTGAAATTCTAGATAGAGTGGGACCTGTAGCCTATAGGCTGGCACTTCCTCCCACAGTAAAAGCACATAATGTTTTCCATGTTTCATTATTGAAGAAATATATACACGATTCTAATCATATAATTGATTGGTCTGTGATCCAGGTGGAACCGGAGGGAGAATTCCTGCCAGAACCTCAATGCATATTGGACAGAAAGGAAACTCCACTCAGGAATCGAACCATTGCACAGGTCAAGGTGCAGTGGGAACATTTTGGCCCAGATGAGGCTACATGGGAAATGGAAGATGCCATGAAACAGGCATATCCAATTTTGTTCACTTCTATACATACACGTCATATTGATAGATAGAACATTGAGGATGATGTTCCTTTAAGGGGGAGGGAATTGTAACACCTTGTTTCCCCTAGTCTGTAAAAATAACTATATTGGTCAAGAACTAAGGCAACCTCAAAGATGTGAATGTTTGATTTGAAAGACCTTTGTATAAAAGGTCGATGAATGTAAATTATGTTATGATTATGTGTTGCATGACTGTTGGGAGGGGGGATGTGCTAAAAGAGGCCATGATGGCTAATGAGAGGTGGTGGAAGGGACCTGGAATGGTTGTGCTAACTTCCACCGAACCAATACCGTATTGGTTTTTACTTGCTCAAATACCAAAGAAACTCTCTCACCCTGGAATGAATTACCTACTAGGATGGTAGGTGGGGAGGCTCCTCAAGAGTTAATGAGGGGATGGGGATGAACCGCCCATCCGTAGAATCTCTCATACCTGAACACGGATGGGGGAATTCGCGCCACAAGCAATCTTGCAGAAAAAGGCAAGAAAGGAAGTGTGGGGAACAAAGGAGAGAGAAAAAAAAACGCGCGACAGGGATCGCGGAAGAAAAATGAGAGGAACTTTGGAAATACGGGGGAGTTCTAAATAGAGGAGAAGGAGAGTAACCTTTGTCCTTGACTTTCGTTGAGCTGGAAGTAGGAGAATGAATGTTAAATCATCGTGGTCTAGCTCGGGGGTGGCTAGTGGTAAATCCGTCTTGAGTCACTGAGCCTACGGTTGGGTGGAAACGAGCACCCCTCTCAACAGTCGTGTCATGTCTGGTGTTTTCTGATAAGTGTTATGTTTTGTATTTTGAATTGAATATCACGAATGCATGCTCATGTTTATACGCTCATAAATGGTTTCTATATAGAAGTGTTTGCCTTGTGTTTTGATTGGAAATAATGGATGCATGCTTATACTTATATGACCATAATTGGTTTATGTATAGAATGAATACGTTTAGAATATGAGTCTGTTCCCTTGAGATTTGTCCCATCTACTTGACTCACGCTATGTCCTGGTTTGATTTCCCGAAGGCACCTCCTCCTGGGAAGTTTCCTTGCATTCTAGAGCGAGAGTGAGTTCCTTGGAAAGACTACCATTATAGTAAACCCACGAGTTTAGCTTACCCCTGTCATAGATTTCATAGCTCGGTGAATTAGGAAGGCTTTTCAGTCAGGTCACCAAGCCTAGGGATAATTACCCAAGAGCCCTCTAAAGGAATCATGTGATCTGAGTCTGGAAACCTTGTACAAGTAAGAGTATTTCTCTCAGGTTTCAAAGTCGTGAGAGTTCTAAGCTTCGAGAGGTTGAATCTCGTGATTCAAACTTAGAAAGGACAGTGAGTCTAGTTACTGAAAGAGAATACCCCATCATTTGGTAGACGAATGGTTGGAATCCTTTCGGAAATACCCCAGTTTGGGCAAGACCGACGGATCTAGAGGAGGAAAGCAAGCATTAACACCTTGACCCCTTCAGCCTTTGCAAGTAGCGATGGGATCCAGGACCGTAGATCCAAGGATCCATCAGAGCTCTATTGATCGTCGATCTAACCTTTGCATAGGCAGGAGAGTGGACTCGACAAATGTCCTGAAAGTCCTGAAGTATTTGAAACCATCCATTGGCATAGGACACATGATAGTCAGGTAGCATTTCGCTAACTCGCGACTTGAAGTGGTCAAAGGGTAGGACTGCACAAACTCATGAGTCACGAAATCCCAGTATATGAAACCCCGAATCGGTTTAGCGTGAATAAGTTTTGGAGTTTCGGCACCCAGGAAACCAAAGGGCAAGACCCTTCGTTTTCACCATTTGCGAAATCCCGATATACGAAACCCCAAATCAATTTAACGTGAATAAGTTTCGATGTTTCGGCACCCAAGAAACCAAAGGGCAAGACCCCTCATTTTCGCCAGTAGTGAAATCCTGGTATACGAAACCCCAAATCAGTTTAGCATGAATAAGTTTCAGTGTTTCGGCACCCAGGAAACCAAAGGGAAAGACCCCTCATTTTCACCAGTCACGAAATCCCAGTATACGAAACCCCGAATCGGTTTAGCGTGAATAAGTTTCGGCATTTCGACACTCGGGAAACCAAAGGGCAAGACCCCTCATTTTTTCCAGTCATGAAATCCCGGTATACGAAACCCCGAATCGATTTAGCGTGAATAAGTTTTGGTGTTTCGACACCCAGGAAACCAAAGGGAAAGACCCCTCATTTTCGGAAGTCGTGAAATCCTGGTACATGAAACCCCGACATGCTCTATGGATGAGCCCTACCTAGGTCATAGGACAGGGTCATGTGGTAGGAAGAAGGAGTCCTGAAAGGATTTGGACCATCCATTTGTAGAGAACGTGTGGTGAAGATCTAAAGCCACCAGGGTTCTGGACATCGGAGGAATAGGAGTGAAGACCCCACCAAAAATCTCGAAAGGTAGAATGTCAGGATTTAATCTGGGTCGTTGATCAAGTCGTCGATCTGGATCGTAGATCCGGATGATACTAGGATTTCGGGTTTCGGGGATTGAAGGAACAAGGGTTCCTTGCAACAAAAATCTTGAAAGTATGTTCACAGAGGTGGTCACATGGAGGAGGATAAGGGAAGAGATGGTCTGCGCTAGGCCCCATAGAAATTCAGGGATTCTGTCCCTTGAAGAAAAGACAANAAAAAAAAAAAAAAAAAAAAAAAAAAAAAATCTTAGTTTCCGTAGTGGGTGTGTGACAATATTGTAGATGAGGAAGATGATATTGAAGAAGAAGATGATGTAGAGCTAGAGCAAGAAGAATATGGGTCGATAGATGAAGAAGACAAAGAATATGAACTAGGCGTAGGAGACAATGCGCGAGTTCTTGATGATGATATTGATGAAGATATGCTCGAAAATGACATTGATGATGATTATGATATCATTAATCCTTTCAATATGGTTTCTGAACCGGATGCTAATACAGATGTTGATTTGGATGATCAAGAAGAATATATAGAAGAAGGATGATACAAATGTTGCGTTGGTTGATGGGGTAGGTAACTAGATATTTTAATTTGTATGAATTATTGTCTTTAAATAAATTTTTATGTGGGTTAATTACATGTTTTTAAGTTTTATTTCATTTTTGTTTTGGTAGTTTCTATGCATGATTATTATGTTGCTTTTGTTTGTTTTCTATTTTATATATTGGGTATTGGGGAATTCAGAGCGATGTGAGGGGGGGGAGGGGCCATATGAGCTTCCACCTTCACATGGTTGGCCTTGTTTAATAGAGAATAAATTATTCTCAAAACCAAGAGAAGTTCATTCATTCATGTTTATACTCATATATCACTCACATACCCACTCTATACACCGTCTCATCTCATCCTTGTTTCATTTTGATTTTTTGATCGGTCGAATTTTAAAGGAAACAACTATTACAAGACATTTTACTAGGGATAGAGTACATGATGGGAAACAGTGACCTATGAATGGGGACAACATTGAAATGTTTTCAAAATGTTTCTGTATGCACCGAAATTTGACATGGATACTTTGTTCACATTTGACATGCACCAAAATTTGACATGGATAGTCTGTTCCATGTCAAATTTCAAGATAGTTCCAACAACAATTCTATAGAAGGGAATTTCCATGTCAAATTTCAAGATAGCTCTGACAACGATTCTATAGAAGGGAATTTCCATGTCAAATTTCAAGATAGCTCCGACAACGATTCTATAGAAGGGAGTGACGAATGATGACAATGAGAGGTGCAACATGAAGAACGTTGATGAAAATGTGGACGATCTCAAATATTATGTGGGGACATCATACATCCCTAAGTATTGAAACCCTCCCATACAATCAAGGCATGTGTCTAGTCTAACCATGTCAAATTTCGATGCATACATGCACATATTGAAGAAATTTAAACATTGGCCCCATTTAGTGCTCACTATGCGGGGTCGGTGCATGACATTTGTGGTGGGTGAATTGGAAGTTCCATGACATTTCAAGAGAGTTCCAACAAAGATTCTATAGATGGAAACAACGACATTTGAAAATGAGATGCCCATTATGAACGTTGTTGCAAACATGGACGATCTCAAAGATTATGTGGTTGGGACATCATAAATCCTTGAGTCTTGAAACCATCCCATACTATCAAGGCATGTGTCTAGTCTAACCATGTCGAATTTCGACGCATACATGCACAATTTGAAGAAATTTCAATGTTGGCCCCATTCACTGCTCACTATGCGGGGTTGGTGCAAGATGACATTTGTGATATGTGTATTGGAAGTGCCATGACATTTAAAGAGAGTTCTGAAAAATTATTCTATAGATGGAAATGAAGAATGATGAAAATGAGACATCCATTATATTGAACGTTGATGCAAAAATGGATGGTCTCAAATATTATGCGGGGACATCAAACATCCTTAAGTATCGAAACTCTCCCATACCTTCAAGGCAACTATCTAGTCTAACCATGTCAAATTTTGATGCATACGGGCACAGATTGAAAACATTTCAACGTGGCCCCATTCACTACTCACTGTGCGGGGTCGATGGAAGAAATTTGTGATGGGTGTATTTGAAGTTCCATGTCAAATTTCAAGATAGTTTCGACAACAATTCTATAGAAGGGAATGAAAAACATTGGCAATGAGACATGCATGATGAACGTTGATGAAAATGTGGATGATCTCAAATATTATGTGGGGACATCATACATCCTTGAGTCTTGAGGCCCTCCCATACTGTCAAGGCATGTGTCTAGTCTAACCATGTTAAATTTTGACGCATACAGAAACATATTGAAGAAATTTCAACGTTGGCCCCATTCACTACTCACTATGTGGGGTCGATGCATGACATTTGTGGTGGGTGAATTGGAAGTTCCATGACATTTCAAGAGAGTTCCAACAAATATTATACATATGGAAATGACAAATGATAACAATGAGACATCAATTATGAACGTTGATGAAAACATGGATGATCTCAAAGATTATGTGGGGACATCAGACATCCTTGAGTCTTGAAACCCTCCCATACCGTCAAGGCATGTGTCTAGTCTAACCATGTCAAATTTCGACGCATACAACAGTTTGAAGAAATTTCAATGTTGGCCCCTGTTGGATTACTGAGACGGGGGGTGAATCAATAATAGCGTAATTATAATCTTTTTTCTTCAAATGTTAAATCAATGTAGAATTATTATCCAATAATGAGCAATAAGAAATAAGCAATCACACACATACACAGTACACCATTGTTTTACGTGGAAACCCAAATCGGGAGAAAACCACATAATGTTTTTTCTTATATGTCTTGAATAATTACATTCATTGGAAGCACCAACTTCCTTTGTTTTCTAGCTGCAACTGGAAGGATGCTCCAAACCCCTGGTTTTTTAGGCTACAACCTAAGGGAAGCTCCAACTCCCCAATTCTCTAGCTACAACCATAAGGAGGCTACAACCCCCTATGTTCTCCAGCTACAACCGGAAGGTGGCTACAACCACATGTCCTTGCCCCGTCCCACCACCCTGAAGTAGAAGTAGAATGATGGAACCACTGTCAACCTGTCACTGTGAAATATACTGTTGTACAACTGTATCAACCTGTACCACTATCCTGTATCCAATCTGTACAACTGCCCTGTAATCAAACCGTACCTGAACTGAACATGTATATACAAAAATACAACAGTTACGTGACCTGTAGTGCTGCAGCTCACGTATGTATGCACCCTATATGTTATGCATCTTGCGTATGCCTTCCAAAACTAGGGTTTCCTTTCACTTGAAAACTTCTAACCCTCCGTAACTTCTTTCACATAGATCTATAACCTGTCACTGTATTCAGACTGTAACTGTACCCTGTGCATGCATCCTTATACATAACCTCTACTCAAGGCAAGTATGTCTCTCTCTAGTCATGTGCCATATAGGTATGCGTAATCATGAACAAGTATAATATCCCTCACATGATATTAGTCATAAACCCTTTCTGATATTCAGCTTCTCAATACATCAATAGATACAAGATCTCAACCATGTACCATAAAAAATCTTAGCCATATGCCAAGAAATACAAGATGTGCCTCAACAAGAAGTATCAATGATAAATATACCGGCACTATATTTCTGTAGATATGAATTATACAAAAGATCCCATGTAGCCACTAGTCTCTCTAGGGAGAATCCTCAAATCTCCATTGCCATTCCTCATGCATACATCAAAATCCAACTATTCATAGAAATAAGACATACCTTTTGAACCAATGGATGGATATGATGTATCTGAGCACTCTAGACCTTCCTGGGAGCTTGATCTTAGAATCTAGAACCTCTGCACCTTCATCTTCTCAAGTTTCATGGCTTTATCAACATGTACTCAACCTATACATAGCCAACCCGTGTAGGTACGTAACCTATACATAGACAACCCATGTATGTATGCACCTTATACAAAGAAAACCCGTGTATGCCTCAGAAAATAGGGTTTTCTGTGAATCCAAGAATTTCACCATCAATCCTTCATGCTACCTTAGACGTTCGCCACTTCAGATGTATCCACAAGTATTTACAAGATGCTTTACACAAGAAAATAGATATACAATATGTACAAGTGTATTCTTAATGAGTGAGCTTTGCCTCTTATTTATATCTTCATGTAGTATTACACTTTCTTTATTTTAGGGATTCTTCATTTAAAATACATTCTTTTGCAAAGCACTTTGACCCTTGAGGGCTTCTATAAGACTCATGAGTGGTTCTCCAACTTCATATGGTCATAACTCTCTAACCGTGAGGAGTTATGTGACGTTCCACATACCACTAGAAATGGCATGATAAGAACTATCCATCTAGGATAGTTTCACTGACAAATTCAGTGTCCTTCATCTCATTATTCCACAATTAAGCATGGGTTCTCTCACTCCATAAAGCATCTTCCCATGAGGGGTTTCACCATAAGGGGACCACTTTAGAGTTCATCCATATTTACTTCTTATCAACCATGACAAAACAATAATGAGTCATATTTACATCAAACAGTCTTGGGTTCATTACCCAAACCTTTGTGCTACGGGGATTTCTTCAAGGGTTGACATCAATGACAACCAACCTTAATCAACAACCCCATTCACTACTCACTGTGTGAGGTCAATGTAAGATTACATTGATGATGGGTGTATTGGAAGTGCCATAACATTTCAAGAAAGTTCCGGCAAATATTCTCCATGTCAAGTTTCAAGATAGTTCTGACAATGATTCTATAGAAGGGAATGACGAATGATGACAATGAAAGGTGCAACATGATGAACATTGATAAAAATGTGGATGATCTCAAATATTATATGGGGACATCATACATCCTTGAGTCTTGAAACCCTCCCATACCGTCAAGGCATGTGTCTAGTCTAACCATGTCAAATTTTGATGCATACAGGAACATATTGAAGAAATTTCAATGTTTGCCTCATTCACTGCTCACTATGTGGGGTGTATGTGGGGACATCATACATCCTTAAGTCTTGAAACCCTCCCATACCATCAAGGCATGTGTCTAGTCTAACCATGTCAAATGTCGATGCATACATGCACAGTTTGAAGAAATTTCAATGTTGGCCCCATTCACTGCTCACTGTGCGAGGTTGATGAAAGATGACATTGGTGATGGGTGTATTGGAAGTGCCATAACATTTCAAGAGAGTTCCAACAAATATTCTCCATGTCAAGTTTTAAGATACTTATGACAACAATTCTATAGAAGGGAACGGCGAATGATGACAATGAGAGGTGCAACGTGATGAACATTGATGCAAATGTGGATGATCTCAAATATTATGTGAGGACATCATACATCCTTGAGTCTTGAAACCCTCTCATACCATCAAGGCATGTGTCTAGTCTAACCATGTCAAATTGCGATGCATACATGCACATATTGAAGAAATTTCAACGTTGGCCCCATTCACTTCTCACTATGCAGGGTGTATGTGGGGACATCATATATCCTTGAGTCTTGAAACCCTCCCATACCGTCAAGGCATGTGTCTAGTCTAACCATGTCGAATTTTGATGCATACATGCATAGTTTGAAGAAATTTCAACATTGGCCCCATTCACTGATCATTGTGCGAGGTCGATGCAAGATGACATTGGTGATGGGTGTATTGGAAGTGCCATAAAATTTCAAGAGAGTTCTGACAAATATACTCCATGTCAAGTTTCAATATAGTTCCGACAACGATTCTGTAGAAGGGAATGATGAATGATGACAATGAGAGGTGCATTATGAACGTTGATGAAAATGTGGACGATCTCAAATATTATGTGGGGACATCATACATCCTTGAGTCTTGAAACCCTCCCATACCGTCAAGGCATGTGTCTAGTCATTAGAATTTTGATGCATACATGCACATATTGAAGAAATTTCAACTTTGATCCCATTCACTGCTCACAATGTGGGGTCAATGCATGACATTTGTGTTGGGTGAATTGAAGCTTCTGCGACATAAACTCGACTTGGTAATTCAATAATAAAACCCTTCTAATGGTTTCCATATGGCTATGATTAAGTCATAAAGACTCATAACCTATGAATATAGTCTCCTAATGGTGTATTGTTGGCCCTTGACCAAGTTTTGAGGAACCTTGGTCATTTTTGACCACTTTGGGACTTCGACAGGCTATCAAAGGCGAAGTGCAAGTCAAAGCGGAGATCACAGGATCTCGGCCCCTTTTTAGGGATTTTTGGGTTTTGGGCTTATGTAATGGGTATGGGGATGTCGGCCCATGGGTTTACCCATGCTTAGGCCTATTTTTTAATGTATAAATAAAAGTCTAGGCAATGTAAGAAGTAGTGAGTAGTGACTAGTAGTGACTAGTCAGTGTGAGCCATTGTTGCTAAGTGCAAAATTAGATCTGTGTGATTTGACTTTGTGTGCCCTGTGTGAGACTTTCAAGGGTAAGTGAAAGAGACTGTAAAAGACTGTGTAAGGCTCTGTGCCTAGATCTACTCAGGGAAGGAGGATTAGGCGAGGTGCACAAATATATTGTCCTCTACGGAGTTGATTTCGAGGATTTGTGCATGTAAGAAGATTGAAAGAAGCTAATAAAGAAGATGAAGAGTTGGTGGACATAGCCCTAGGGAGGGGGTGAACCACGTATATCCTTTGTTATGAATGATTTGTGCTTTATGATTGCTCTCTTGGTTATATGCTTAGTGCATTATTAGATGATAGATGAATCGGATATGATAGCTTAGTGCTGAATAATGTGAACGAATGCTAGATTTGATCTCCATTGGTATGATTAGTGCTTGAATCTATTGGATCTATGTGAATGTTGCGATGATCTGTTGTTAGTGTTTAGTTGTGCTATGAACTAAGGCTGAATATTAACAAACTGTAATTACTAAGTTCTCTGTTAAGGTGTTACAATCACAAATCTGGTGTCCCATATAAGGTTTCATACATCTGAGTCCTGCAACCACCCCTACCTCTACCTTGGGTGAGACTTCATATTCTTCACAGATGTTGTCGAAAGGGCTGGTAGTTAGGGTTTTGTTGGTGCGTTGTTGTAGTGTTGAACCCCGAGTCCGCCCCTGTGCCAACAAATGGTTTCGTTGCCGAGACCTAAAACTGTTATTGCTAGAAACTAAAGAAGAAGAAGCTATGTGTGAAGATATGAAATGAAACTGTGGAAGCTCCATGCGTAGATCTGTTGCCTTGGTGCGCAGTACTCTACTTGGATTGTGAAAATATGTGCTAAGAAGGGAAGTATGATCTGAAGAAATGAGGTAAGATCTTGAAGCTTTGTGCTCTAAGAAAGGTAATAATAGTGAAAAGTTTTAGATCTGGAAGCTTTGTGCTCTGCTGAAAGTAAAATTAGTGGAAACTTTTTTTTCAAGAATATGGATCTATGTATGTTTGATAAAATTTTCCCTAGCCTAAAAACTAGGGCACGACTAGAAGAAAGAATATTTGATATGAGTAGATCTGATAAGAATAGTGAAAGATATGTTATTCCTATGCATAGAAAGAATGTTTGGACTAAAAAATGGATGCAGGATCCTAGAAATAATTTTTTGCAGGTTAGCTACCATGATCCTAGTGCACAGTACATGAAAGGATGGGGATCATTTAAGAGAAAGAGAGGATTAACACTTTGTTAAAGTTGTATAAGACCGAGACATCTTGCTAAGGAATGCCCTGGTAGAAGACCCAGTTGTCTTTGTTGTAAAGCTATGGATCATGAAGTTTTGGATTGCCCTAGAATGATTGATAAGGTTGAAAGAATGAATATGAGACAAGAAAACCCTGAGGAAGATCAAGAAACTAAGATCATGGAAGAACCCCAGAAAGAATCAGAAACTGTACTATTACAAATGAAAGAAACCCTGAATGATCACAAAAACATCAACTTACCAAAGATCTTCAAAGAAAAAGAATGCATAGAAACAAGGATAGGAGACTTCGACATTGACTGCATTCTGGATGAGGAAACACAAGTGAATATCATGACAGAAAGAACTTGGGAAATTTTAGGAAATCCTGCTATGTTTCCTTCAATGGGAGGAATAGGATTATTTAGAGGAAATTTTATAACCCTATGTGGAAGACTTAACCAGATATCTATGATTTCTCATGGAACCTTAACAGAAGAATATTTTGAGGTTGTTAAATTTATTGAAAACAATGCCCCATTTGCTATGTTACTAGGAAAACCTTGGATCGGAAAGGATCAAGCCAGAAGAAAATAAGAGGAAGTATTAGATAAGAAGAAGAAACAATTAAAAGATTTCATGACTAGGAGGATCTCACATTTGATTGAAGAACACGAGAACAGGTCGAAGTTATTTAGAACCAGAAACTTGGATGTCGAAGTTGAAAGGATACGCGAGGGCTTGAGACACCTATCTTTACAGGAGAGTAGAGCACCTACACTAGATAGAGAAGAAGTATTTCCCTTGAAACCTAATAAATACCATCAATAGTGCAAAGTTACTATGCCCAGAGAAGATCAGAATCAGAATAGAAAGAGGAATATTGAGACGAAGATCACCAGGAAGAAGGCTAGAAAGCTCAGTAAGAAGAAAGCAAAGATAGAAAAGTTACAGAAAGTTACAGAAGGAACTGTGTAGAAGGAAGGATTCCAGAATCTAAACTTCGTTGGGATACCAATAAAACACAACATGGCACTTCACCATGGTGAAGAAATATGATCATTAGAGGCATTATAACCATTAGCCCGACGACCCGAATGGTTAGAACAACAATTATGACCAGAGATCTCACCATCAAATCGTTGGGACCGCACCATAACAGAAAAAACTGCATTAATGAAGGCTTCTCGCCTATTGGAAAGAACCGTTACCTATTTGTCTACTTATTCCATTGAGCCTTGCACCGAGAACACTTTTTCCACCCATGATTTTATGAGCTCACAGATTAGTTGATTTTGCACAGTGATCATCGAGCTATTGCCATCCATCCTGTTGCATTGAGTAGTTGCTCTTCAACCTGAGATAGTCAACCACAAGTGTGTATGTCTGAAGAACTTAGCACAGTAGAAGAGTTTGTGAAGGAGATCCTCATCGACCTCATGACTGAAAAGGTAATTTTTGTGGGCATACAAAATTCATCGACGAGAGGAGTGCAAACCTCCCTGTTGACTGCTCATGGATTCGGACCATCCCGAGCTGCGACTCAGAAAAGAGCCAAGCATAGAGATGACTTGGCGAATGCAAATTTATTACCATCCATACTACCCAAGCACATCCCACCCCTGGCCATTGTAGTGAGTTGTGACAGTGTCTCGAGGGACTTCGATTACACCGTCATCGGTGCCTATCTCCTAAAGGGGATATGCACAATCAGACCACATCTAGAGAGGATTCCAACCTTGAATATTAAAGACTATAACCTAAGAGACCATAAGAGATATGGCATGCTCGCACCTAAAAAATATCTGACCAAGATGAAGGGAAAGAAGACAAAGATCATCCCTCAGCCGTGGACCATGAACCTCGTGTAGTCCACCCTTTTGAATGTAATGAAGATTCCACATTTTGGAAGGCACCGAGAGGTTAATGCCTACGTTAAGATCCTACTATCATGCTTCCATGGTGGCTATCTGTGGTTGGACAAACGTATCACTGTCAATCCGGCATTGATCCATAGGATCACCAGACTGAGCATGCAGAGACCAAACCCACAAGACTTCTACCTAGGAAAAGATACAGACCGCGCCTTGGCACAGATGATTAAAGAAACATACGACGATGTTGAGAAGGGGACACGAGGCTACAAGGTAGCCGCCATCCAGAATGGTGAAATGTGCCTAGCATGCCAATTAATTGCAGAAAATCGAGTAAGAAAGAATAGACCCAGGAAAGTTACAGGGTTTGTCGTTGACCTCGCTAGGAAATGCGTGGAAGGCCTACAGATGAACTGGGTGAAGTACCTAGTTAACTGGCTCGAATGAGATTTCCGCGAAGCTCAGGATCATGGCTATGAGTTTCACTTCAGCTGGCTCTTGATCCTCATCACGTTTACTTCTTGGGAGATGTCGGAAGGTGCGACCTTCCCTGAGATCGAGCCATTCAAGTTGCTCGCTGTGAAGTTCACCACACTCTGGTATTCGAGTGATATGGGAAAGAAGTGGCACTCAAACAAAGTATTTAATACCTATTACCTGCAACTGAGGAGGGTTATTGAGTCCTTCCCTCATATGACATCGAAGACATTGGACAGGTTTAGGCCTCTTATGAAGTTCTGCACAGATAGGCATTTTATTTACATTACTGCATGCGCCGATGAAATAAAAGAGGAACTTCAGTACTAATTCAAGATCACTACAGAGGAACTGGAAGAAATCATTAAATACTAGCATGGAGAACTCCTTATCCCTGCTGACCCTGCAAAGCTGGCTGACCTGGACCTCATTGGAAACGCAGTGGTTACTCGCGAAGAGTATGATGCCCCAAGAAGCAGCAGGAAGAAGAAGAAGAAAAATGTATAGGAAGTAAATAACTCATCAGAAGAGACCACATCTGAGTCACCTAGTGGAGGAGGTGATGACAAAGTGAACAAAGAGGAAAAAGAACAAGAAGAAGATAAGCAAGGTGAAGTAACACCGCCACATAACCTCCTTGATGACACCGATCCATCTAAGAAAAGGAAGGTCTCCCCCATGAAATCGTCATCACGGAAGAAGTCAAAATCCAATAAACCAAAGATGTAGAATGTACTCACGGTCGACGACTTTGACTTCATTATTTCAGCTGTAGGAGATGCTTCAGAAGACATTTTGCAAAGAAACGAAGAAAAACAAGAAGCCATGTATGATAGAATTGAAGAAAAACTAAGAGGTGTACAACAATCCCTTTATTCAAGCCGCGCAATGTCCACTGTACCCCCACCCTCAGGAGAACTAGAGTTGGGGGATGAGCCTTCTCAACTCTGTAGACTGGTTGATGTGAATGAAGCACGCTTTCATGGAGCACAAGATGAGAAAGACCAGGCCGCAACGGCTCTAAAACAAGCACAGGAGGAAGTTATAGAGAAATGCAGGATTGCACAACAGGAGAAGGATGCTCTTCAAGTGAAGTTAGAAGAAGAAATAGCACATATCCAACAGGAGAAAGAAAATCTGCTCACGAATTAGGTCGGAGTAAAAGAAGCATTCAACATAGCACTTTTCTCTGTGACAGGCTTGGAGCAGAAAGAGGAAGAACCAGTAGAACATCAAGTAGCACAGCTCGCAGAAATCATCCATCGGCCTCAACAGAGAATCATAGATATGGAGCTAAGAATAGTGCCCAATACTCCACAGGATGTGTGAGATCAAACAGAAGTGACTGCTCAAGGCACAGTCGAAAGAATCAAGGGCCTCACCATGGAATGTAAACAACTGAGTGATCACAGTGCCCAAACTTATGAGCAACTCACTGAGGATATTGAATTGAAGGCAATGGAGTTACAACTCCAGGAGGTGAAGTAGAAAGAAGAAATAGTACAATCACAGTTGAAGCCCCTGTCAGCCATTGAGAGAATGAAGTGATCCCAAGAATAGTGCACTGCCCAGTAGTAGGTCCACACCATTCAGAGCAGAGTCATGGAAGTAACTCAGAGACTCCAACCAATACAGGATGAGGCTTACCAACTATTCACAAAGATTGAAGGCTGAGGAGTGGAACTGGAGCAAGTCATCACTGCAGATGAACAATGCTTAGAGGGACTTGTCAACGAAGCAGTAATCCAAGATTTTTCTGAGAAGGAGGTCATGGCACAACAACAAGTCGAAGCCGCTCGAGGATTTTGAGGCTGAGATACGGAGATCAGAGTGACTCGGAATGAGTCATAGGTGACTTTTGGGGGCTTGTTGGCCCTTGACCAAGTTTTGAGGATCCTTGGTCATTTTTGACCATTTTGGGACTTTGACAGGCTGTCGAAGGTAGAGCGCAAGTCGAAGCGGATATCACGGGATCTCGACCCCTTTTTAGGGATTTTTGGGTTTTGGGCTTATGTAATGGGTATGGGGATGTTGGCCCATGGCTTTACCCATGCTTAGGCCTATTTTGTAATGTATAAATAGAAGTGTAGGCGATGTAAGAAGTAGTGAGTAGTGACTAGTAGTGACTAGTCAGTGTGAGCCATTGCTGCTAAGTGAAAAAGTAGATCTATGTGATTTGGGTTTGTGCACACTGTGTGAGACTTACAAGACTAAATGCAAGTGACTATAAATATTGTGTAAGGCTCCGTGCCTAGATATACTCGGGGAAGGAGGATCAAGCGAGGTACGCATATCTCCTATCCTCTGCGGAGTTGATTTGGAGTCTTTGTGCATGTAAGAAGATTGAAAGATTCTAATAAAGAAGACAAAGAGTTGGTGGACGTAGCCCCAGGGAGGGGGTGAACCACGTATATCCTGTGTTATGAATGCTTTGTGATTTATGATTTCTCTCTTGTTTGTATGCTTAGTGCATTGTTAGATGATAGATGAATCTGATATGATAACATAGTGCTGAATAATGTGAACGAATGCTAGATCTGATCTCTGTTGGTATGCTTACTGCTTGAATCTATTGGATCTATGTGAATTTTGAGCTGTGAACTAAGGATGAATATTAACAAACTGCAATTACTAAGTGCTCTGTTAAGGTTTTACAATCACAGATCTGTGTCCCAGCTAAGGTTGCAATCATCTGAGTCCGACAAACACCCCTGCCTCTACCTTAGGTGAGACTTCATCTGCTTCGTAGGTGTTGCTGAAAGGGCTGGTAGTTAGGTTTTTGTTGGTGCGTTGTTGTAGCGTTGAACCTCGGGTCTGGCCTCATGCCAACATGTATCTATCCCAAATGGTGGCTTATAAATATCCCCTCTCAAGGGCGTGTGTAGTTTTTTAAGACCTCCTTTTGTCTCATGAGCCCAAGAAGCTTCATTTAGATCATATGTCCATTTTTTCTACCTTTGACCATGGTCATGACCCCAAGATCCATCCCTAGTATGCAAAACCTCCTATAGGTCCCCATATCCCGTTTGAAGATCAAAGATCCCTTTGATAGGGTTTGCATGGAACTTTAAAGCCTTGTTCATGGATCAAATCCTTAAAATATTTATACAATACTTGATTCCATGTATTTCCTCCCCTTACCATGGTTAAGACCCCAAGATGCATCCTTGCTACACAAAAATATCCTAATGGCACTTGTATCCCAAATGGAGGACAATATCCCTTTTAATGGGAATGTGTAGTGATTCAAAGACCCATTCATGGATCATGAGTCTTAAATGTTTTATTTAGGCCTTAATACCATTTATTTTCTTCCATGATCATGGTCATAGTCCTAAGACCCATCTCTTGTGTCTAAAACTTTCAAATGGTGCCTATATCTCATTTGGAGTACAAAGATTCCATATGAGGGTTTGTGTGGTGGTTCAAGGTGTCATTAATGGGTTATGAACCCTAAAATATAAATTTATATTCTATATCCCTTGCTTTCCTTCATTGACTATGGTTGAGGCCTTGAGATCCATGCATGGTATGCAAAATATCTCAATCATTACCATATCCAACCAAGAGGCGAAGGATCCATGTTTGTGTGGTGTCTTGAGACCTAGTTTAAGGAAAAGGGCCCTAGAAGCTTATTTTTGGGCGAATGTCCCAAGAGCCATATCTTGTTGCAAAACCTTTGAAATGGTACCGATACCCCACTTAAGGAAAAATTTACATTATGGAGGGTTTTGTGGTGGTTTGAGGAATATTTCATGTCCAATAAGATATATATGATTCATTTAGGGGCCAAGGACCTTATTTTACTCCCTTAATGGCACCCATCTCCCATTTGTATGAAAACTATTCCTTTTAGAGGAACCATTTCATAGATCAAGGCCTTGATAATGGCCCATTGGCCCAATAATCTTCATTTAGGGTCTAATTCAAGAAAAAATCAACCTAGTTGAAGAAAGTATGGTGTATGAAGACCTTGTGGGAAGACCTTGGGGAAGAAAAATGAAAGAAACAATCTATATAGAGAATGATAGGATAAATATCAAAGGAAATGGAAGATGAATTATGATACCTCTATACCTTGACGAAGGTAAACCTTGGTCAAAATAGTGGGAAGAATAATGTGGAATTAAGGAGTTGTATCAGGCCCTAAATGAAAATGATGAGCATATTAAACCTAATTTCATAGGAGAGGTTCATTAAGGGTCCTTAATATTTATGGGTTATAATTTGAACACTGAGTTCTATGAATAGTGGATGTAAATCTATGACTCTAGAGAGAGGGTATGTTGGAGTGTTGAGGCCTATCCCCGAGGATAATGTCAAATATTTCTTATCAATAAGGGGAATACCACTTGTTTTTTAGAATAATATTAGAGAATACACTCATCTAATTGGACATTGTGATGAGACGTTATGGCCACATATGTTCCTAAATACAATATTATAAGATATAACATATAAATGGTACAAGGTATATGAGGAAAAAGGTGAGACATGGAAATGGAAAACATTGAAAGGAATTTTTATAAAAGACTTATCCTTTTTCCATAGTAGGTGATATGCTTAGTGTTGATGTCTATGCTTGATTATTTATTAGGATATAATCAAGTTTTGGTAGATGAATTAAGGGATTGCCTTAAGACACCTAACACCTAACTATTATAACTCAATCACACCTAACCTCTATAAACCCTAATATAACCCATCACTTATATAACCTTTATACCCTTATATTTCAATCACACCTAACCTCTATAGCACATTCACATGTTGACACCCAAGCCACTTTGTACCATAGGTATGGGAGTCCACATAGTCTATGCTTGTATGAATGAGCCTCATGCCTCTCTCTTCTTAATTTTTTACCATTACCTAATGGAGTCATGAGCCATTACAGATAGTTTATTGTATTACTTTAGAATCATGTTGATGAACCATTGTTTCACCCCATTCTTGTTTTAAATCTTCACCTCCAATGATGATACCATCATTATTCATCCCACTTAAGGAGACACATCATTGGTCACTTCTCGGGCGTTGTTATCATGTTCCTTAAAACCATTTTTTTGCATATGGAACTTGCCTCCTCATTGTAACATAAATAACAAAAACATTGTTTTAATATTTATAAAAACAAAAAAATAATAACAAGAAATGAAAAACAAATCATTCCCAAAACATAAAAAAAAAAAAAAAACAGAGGAAACACAATGATTTTTATAAGTTTTAATAGGTCTTGAGTCTTGTCACTAGTTCAACCCTACGGTGTTAATATTAAGAGGGAATTTGAGGAAACAAGGCTTCATACTTTGGTCTCATTGAATCAATCAAATAGCTCAAAAATGTTTCCATCTTGTTTTAGAAATATATATCTAGGGTTTTTCAATGGCAAAGTAGAGAAGGTTTTTTTCCTTGTCTTATGTGCAAATAACTTGGAGATATTCCTCATCCTTATGCTCCTCTAGTTAAAATTTATGTTTGGATGATCCATTAAGGAGCACAAGTTTGTGGGTTTTCCTATTCACTTTTCTCTCTCAAATCCCTAGATTAATTTCTTGTTTTCTTGGGTAGATAAGTAAACTTCATTTTCTTCTTGTATGTCACTAGCATATAAATCTACTAGTGGGGACTAGGTAGTACTCATAGTACAAATAATCCCATCAACAAGTGTCTAATGAGTGGAATTTTATTATGGCCATGTTGAAGTCCTTAGAGTTTGTCTCTTCTTTTTTATTGTTGTTAAATGTTTATTTAATGATTTTTTTTCGTGTCTCTCCAATAATAGATGTATGTATGAACACATAGGCATATTTCCATCCTTTAGATAGGGTTTTCCCTTGACCCTAACCCTATATGTGATTGTTGTGGAAGAAATAGGATACTTTTATATATTAAGGTGCTCTAAGGTTTCATCAAAGGAATTCTAGTAACCAAGCCTAGTATTGTTGGAAAGTCGTTTATTGATCAATTTTTGGATAAATCATTCTCCCCTCACCAAATTCTTGAAGATAAATATTCCTAGACACCATGGAGCGACTTTTCAATTTTTGCATCACATATTGGTCCAACAATCAATGGGAAAAAAACTAATTCTATGGATATAGTTGGTGTCTACCTCCTAGCTAGATTGAAGGCCAAAGGCAATCTTGGATTTGTCCAAGACAAGTTTTCAAATGTTTATGTATACCCTTTTCTTTACATAATTATAATAAATAACTTTGGGAGGTGGTCTAAATAGTTAAAAATAAAATTGGAAATGGATCAATAAACCATGGATTTAGTAGAGAAATTTTAAATCAATATAAAACTACTTTTAACAACCCATGATTTATATAACCAAATTTAAAAACTATCCCCACACCCATTGTTAAGTCTTGATCACCGCGTGGAGACAGAGATAGCTCAGCTTGACACTCTTCATGCAGAACATATCCCGAGAGGAGTTACCCTTGACACTCTTCGCCTCAAACATATCCTGATAAGAGAGATAGACTAGGAGACATAGGGGACTGTCAGCCCTAGCTCGAGCAACATTGGAGACAGAGGAGACTATGGTCAGCCCTAGCTCGAGCGACATTGGAGATAGAGGATACCATCATCCCTAGATCGAGTGACATTGGAGACAGAGGATATTATCATCCCTAGCTCAAGTGGCAATGGAGATAGAGGATCCCTAGCTCAAGCAATGTCGCCAAAATTGATAATTTTTTCTCCCTGTTGTTTAGTCATCAACTGCATTTCATGTTGGTATTATAGATGTTCATTTCTCCCTATTGGTATCATGTTGGCATGACATATGTGCATTTATCCTTGCTACTGAGTCATCAGCTGCATAATCCATTAGTCCATCTTTCCTGGTTGCGGGAGGCACAAAAGAATATTTCCATCCTTCACACACCCACTTAAATAATTGACCATTTGACATGATGGCTTCTCCCTCAACCGTTTGACCATGCCCTCAATGGAAAGTGAAACCATAAGCTATAAAAAGTCATGGCAAGATATTTAGCAACCTAGGGTTGCATTATGAGATGGAACAAAATAGTGATAAAACCCTAGATATTGATAACAATTGTATGTTTGGTCAAATTAAGAGTGAAAACCATGTTAATATGGTAATTTATGGGGTAAATTGAGCACCGAGGTTTCTATAATTAATGGGGTAAAGGGATGAGGCAACCTCTACAAATTTCAATGAAAAAAACTTAAATAAAATGGTAGTATTTGATCTCAAAGGAGTTGGGATGGGACTCCACCAACCTAAAATAGTATAGGAAATTCCTAGAAGAAAACAAGAAGCAAACTAATTGGCAAAATAATCTAATGACAAAGAACAACAAGGAGAAAAATATGGAGGGGGAAGTTATAGTGAGCAAACTTACAAAATTGGGGAAGACTTGAAAATTTGGAAATGAGCTTGCTCTTATTTGAAATCCATGACTGTATACTCTCTCATGCCATTGGAAATGTTCTTAAAACCTAACTGTATTCTTAACTAAATATTATAGGTCCTTATATATATTTTCGAATGCTTTATCAAGCCAAGTCTTGATGTAACCCATCATGGGTCCCATTGGGACCTCCTATTTCACGCTTAAGGAAAATATTTCGTTATGGACTTTGCTTAATTCTATGTATTTCTCTTGAATCAATCAATCAATACGAGAGTTATAAATAACCAAATCACTAAGCCATCATTTAATCTCCTTTTTAGAGAATTTGGTAAATCATTGATTCAAAGAGTTGGTCAAATAAATAATTTTGGTGTCAAGGACAAATGATTTGCTCATGAATTCCCACAGATCCATCAACAACTTCAATATTTTTTCAATTTTGGCTGCAATTGTCTCCCTAACCCCCTACAATAACCCTTGGGCTCATTTTTTTGTGGAAATTATCTTGGGATTGTCTTCAAGTTGTTCATATGGTGTCCTAATGGCCAATGGTTACATAAACAATGGTTTAGGAATCAATGTAGATTTCAAATATGTTATCCTCCTTTTCAACTTGGTGTTTTCCTCTACTATAGTCAAAGATACTCCTTCGACACCTTCAACCACTATGGGTGTAGTGTCAGAGGTTCCTATCATCACACCTGTGTGTGTGTTCTTGAGACTTGTGATCCTATCTCTTACTCGAATGCACAAGGACAACCTGAATGGGAACAAGCTATGCAAGATGAGATGAATCATCTAGTGTCTCCTATAAGGTTTACCTACTTTTTGATAGACATAAGAAGTTCTATCATACTCCTTAGAGCCCTTAAATATGGTTGGCCACCTAAGACTAGCTTGGACAATCTTGTGATCTATTACTTTTCCTCCAACATTCCCTCTTTCAAATACTTGATGACATTCCCATAGAATATCATTCCTTTAATGATCCATCACACATATATAAATATTCTTAGTTGAAAAATATAAAGGGTGATCTAAATTTCCTTCTCTTGGTTCCATAAGAACCACTCCTAATGCTATGAAAAAGCATCTACATGTACATGAAATTTTACATTAGAATTAGGAAACACCAAAATTAGGGCACTTACCATTTTTTGTTTGAGTATATTAAAAGTAGCTTCACATTCAAGGGTCCACAAGAATAGTTTAGCTTCACTTCTTCAAATTTAGGGAGATCTAGAGCTTCCTACATTTATCAAACATTAACTTTAACAGCCCAATATGTTCCTTCAACAATTTATATATAATTCAATCATCCATATATACCTCCAAAAACTTGTGAATGAAATCTCTAAAGGTTGTAATCACAACTTGAGAAAAGATACCTAGTTCATTCTTGAGCCCAAAAGGCATGAAATTATAACCAAAGGATCCTTATTTTCAAGTAAAGGTGGTCTTATTATTGTCTTCTTTTTCAACTCATACTTGATATATCTTGAAAAGCAATATAGAAAGGAATAATCCTCTTTTCCTACAACTTGGTCAATCACCTCATCACTAAAGGAGTGGGAAAAGTATCATACACAAGTAGAGTTTAAGCTTCTAAAATCCACACAAACCTTAATGTCATGAAATTCCTTATTGCTATGAATAACAATAGGAATGATCTAATTGGATTCATCTACTCGGAATATTAATCAGATTTACAATATTATATCAAAATATTTCTCTACCTTCTCCTTAACCCTGGGATTAAGATGATAGGGTTGATGGTTTACATGATTAGCATCTGACCACAACTCTATCCGCATCTCCCCAAACTCTTCTAGAATCCCTTTCATATCAGTAAAAATCTACATAAACAATTTGTTGTATTCTTTCAATGGGGCCTAAATATTAGACATGGTATTTTCATCCTTGTAATCTCCTTATAAGCCATTTTACGCCATCATTCAATTCCAATATTGAATTTCTGCAACTTCAAATTCTGTCATTTAGTTTCTTCTTTCCTTTGTCTTTACTCTTCACTATAAAGGCACTTTTGGATGGTTTTCTATTGCTTATAAACTATTTATTGAATCTGTCCTTTTTTAATAATTGTCTACACAACTTAAATGTAATGTCAGTAATCTCCTTGGTGACATTTAAAGTTTCAACAAAATTTTCAAAAGGATATAAACTCTTCAAGGTAATCACTACCAAATCTTGGACTTGTAGAAACTTATCATTTGTTATGGAAAACTTTATTAACATCATAACCTCTCTATTCTTCGAGTGAAAGAATTCTTGCCCATTCTCATCGTCAAATTTTCTTCTACCCTTTCCTATGACCAATCCTAACAACCCATTTCATTGGAATTTGGTAATCATAAGTTGCTTGTAGACATTGAAATTGTGACCATTGGACTTCTTACTAGGGTTCAATGATATATACAAGAAATGCACTAGTTTTTCTTATCATGCATAAACTAGATATGAAAGTGACTTTATGTCATTGATGGTGTTATAGGACATATAAGAAAACATTTATTTTTCAGATATATCTTCATCGAGTGAGAGGAATTCATGTAGAATAAAGGAAAGTGAGACATCTAGTAGGTCTAACAGGCAGAGATCAACTAGAGGTGAGAATATCAGAAGAAAATTTCATAGACGTGTGGAATTTTTTCTTGTGAAAGGGGGATCATGTTCTTATGATCATGAGAGAATAGACGGCATCGAGGTACCCTTGAGGTAAAAACATATTTTGAAACGATGGATACCCAAGGATCTTCCTGAAATAAACACACTTTTTTGTGTAAACGAAAGGATATACCGGATTTTTCCATCGTCATTACATGGTTTGGGGATATTTTCCATGGATGGCATAAAGGTTAGTTACAACAGATTAAATGAATTGATGGAGTATGTTGGACCCTGTTATATCTAGAAAGATTGGATACAAATAGTCCAATATATAAAAAATATGCTAAGATATGGCTTGGATGCAAATTATATACAGCTAAAAGACAATGATCAAAATAAAGGAGAAACTATCTATATTGACCAAAGGACAAAAGAAACGGGGCATATTGCGGGATTTATAAATAGTACATGACCTGCGACCACAAATAAACGACCCAATTGTGTATTTGAGGGGTGTGAAGGAAACTGTGTATTCGTATGTGCAATAAAATCAATAGTTGCATGGGACAAGTTATTGATTGATTACAATTTGAATTGAATAGATACATATGTTGCTATTATGGGGGCTGTACGTATACTAATTTACCCAACCTGTAAGCAATGACTCTTATATTTTATGATTTTCATTATGTTTTTTATGGTGTTAATCCATTTGGAGAGCTTCGGTCTATTTACTCAGTGTGTCCTATTTTTGTTATCAACAATAAAGAGGGAGGGTTTCTCATACATTTGAATTTATTTCTCATGATAATGATCACGGTTCTAATTTTATTGTAATGTGGCAGGCTCATCATGGTAAATCAAAAGCAACCTCAGAACATGATGTTGATGATGATTCGTGTGACGAAATGGATTTGTATGAATTCCCCGACCCTATTGTTTTAATTAGAAAAAAGATCAATAAAGAAAACAAGGAACTAGCTCACTTATTAGATATTCTAGATCAAACTCTTGAGGTAGAAGAAAGGATCAAAGAAGTTGTGACAAGGTTTAAGAAATATAAGGTAATAACCACAATTTCAAGTGGTTTTATTTTTATGTCATAAGATGATCAATTATGAAAGCTTGATTTTTAACTTTTATATTATCTAAACGAAAAAATGTTTTCTTTCTTATATAGATATTTTTGGATCTTGTTGACACTGACATGCATGGTGTCGATAGTAGTGGCATTGCACATACGCCATAGGGTCCCGATGCAAGCCCTCGTATATCTTCTAGGACGTAGCTATTCATATTTCCACCTTCCACACCATTAGGTGGGAGACATGACACGCACAACGAAGAAGAGACCACACAAATAGGCTCTGGAGGTGGTGACGAAGATGAGGCCGATGATTTGAAAAACTGTATTGTCATTTTTCCTAAAGAAAGATGTGTGACCAACATAGGGACCCTTAACGGAAACTTTATGGTCAATCAGGAAGGGCTTCCATTAAAGAAAGTTAAATTCCCAGATAATTTTTAAAATTTTAATTGTTTCATGTTCTCTATGTAGACAAATATAAATCATCTAAATTATTATTTTTAAATTAATAATCATATAATCATTTTGCGTGTAGGGAATATTGATTTTTATAGGTCCTTGGAGAATAAGGTGTTGCTAATTTTTGGGCCCACCATATGGGAGAGGTGGAATTCCCAGAATTCCAACCTCAAAAAAGAATTGATGGATTATCTCGAAATTCGTTTTGGTGTAGACACATTTAATAAGACCTTGGCCACCACCGCAGCTGGCCAATATTTAAAATATATGCGAGAAACATATAGGAAGCACTTGAAACAAAAATATAGGTATGAGCATCCTTTGATGATTCCAAAGAGGGAGTGGAAGGCCCTCATTGAGGACACAAAAGAGAAGAAATTGACAGATGAAGGAAAAACACACTCTCGTCCCAGAAGGTAAATTACAATTTCAATTGAATACCTTCAATTTGTTTTAGATGTAAATAAAACTGTGGTATATATTAACATACTTGAAACTTTTGATGATAGGTTGACTGACACGTCAAAGGAAACAAAAGAAAGGCTTTCCAAATGTGGCCAACACAGGCTAGGCCAGGGCGGCTACTTGAAGTTGCAGTCAAGAATTGTAAGTACCTAAATATCTTATTTGTATCACCTTAAAATTTTTAGGTAATTGCAACGAATAACATTAAAAATACATACTCTTATGCAATGTAGGGTGACGGGTTTGGTACTGAAACCATGAAGGAACACCTCCAACTTGGTTACAAGTACGGCTATAAAGCAGTAGTTGAACACTGAAAAATATTGGGGCCGATACCAAGAACCACTTTGCAGGATAAGGTAAATAAAATTCAATCCACATTAACCTTTATTATTAATATAATATAGTCATGTTGGATATTATTAATATTTACAACTTTGTTTTAATCATGGGAGCAACATTGTCAATGAACGCACTAGTATTGGAGAGAAGTGTGTTGATATCATTTTGCAACCAGAAGATGGTTCTCCCATTCAGTCCCAATTTTTCACGGGGGTGCAACCCCAGAATGATGCTATGAACGAGTTGCACATGACAGTAATATGGTTGTATTTTAATCATATACTTAATAATTTCATAGTTATACATTTTGTACTTCTATTTTTTTTTACTTATACATTTATGATTGTCCTTATAAAGTGTGTCATCTCAATGGAAGAGAATGTTGTAATTAAGTCTCATACAGTTAAAGAGGAGCATAAGGGGGGAACCATTCCAATGGTTCCGACCAGTGCACTAGGCAAATAATGACATTACAGGTGTTTTTTTTAATATTACTGAACTAGTTCAATGATATTTAAAAACTGGCCATTTAAATTTTGTATTTTTTTTTATTTTGTAGGTGATGCCTCATCACACAAACCTCCATTACACCATGAGTACCCCGTGACTAGGTGTTCTCTGCGTGAAAGGACGTAGTCAAAAATAGATTTTGAAGAGCACCCATAGAATGAAGACGTAGATACTGATGAAATGATTAGGAACTATAGAGCTAAGAAGAAGAGGCTGGCTAAAAGTACTAAATGATGATTTACATGAATATTTTAATAACTATTTAATATAAAATCTATATTCACCATATTCCTCTCACTCCAAATGGATCAAGGAAACATTTATTTCATTGTAAATAGTTGTGAATATTGGTATGTATATATGTTTGTTTTTGCTGTAAATATTTCAATAGATTTATATGTTGGGTATTGGGG
>ML776863.1:526968-549325 GCA_009831015.1 Picea engelmannii | reverse complement strand
GGGGGGGGGGGCATAAGAGCTTCCACCTTCACATGGTTGGCCTTTTTTAGTAGAGAATAATTTATTGGAGATGTTTAATCTTGGAACAAACCTCCCTCGATCCAATGGAGCAACAATAAAGTCAATGTTGACTTCGTTGTTGCTAATTCAAATCAAGGGAGGTAGTTTGATCAAATATTAGAAGCATGGCTCCAATAAATTATTATCGAAACCACGAGGAGCTCATTCAGGTATGTTCTGACACTCTCGTAAAAATTCATCTTAGAGTAAATAATGCACTACAAATATGACTTGTATTGATTTTTTAGATATTTATGGAGGTTGAATGATTTTGGAAGGTACTTTAAGATCTTTCTTCACTAATTGAGGAAAGCTCAAGACTAATAGAGGGTCATACAGCTGAATAGAAACATGCGGGGTCAACCATTCCAACTGTATTGTCAACCATTTCATCAGATCAAGTGTGATTTCTCCTTTCAACATAGTTGATATAACCATCAATTCTAGTTATGTTTAATGTTTTATGAATTGTTATGTTCGATTGCTAAATTGAAAAATCACCATTTAGGTATGTATAAGCTTTTGATTATGTCCTATAGATATTATGGATATGTTAGTGTAGGTTTATGGTTAACCAATGGATAAATTCTAACATGAATGTATGGTTCACCATATGCATAAGAAAATGATGATTCCTTTTCCATCCCCATGTGTACATTTGGCTCAAATTCCGACGGTCCATTCGACACAATTTCCACTTTGTATTTTCATAAGAACGACAAACATCGAACCCCCTCAAATGTCGTTTCACATGAAGTCATTTTTCCGACGCCATAGATATCGTCTCTATTGCGACATTTCATGTGGACACGTGTCATCTTAGATTTGACTGTCCAAACCCCATTTACTCAATCCATAGAGGAAATGTATTACAACAACGTCATTATTAAGACAAGGTCATAGGGGAAAGGTATTACAAAAACGTCATTCTCGCACTTTGACACTATCTCTCTCTATCCCATCTCTCTGTCCCTCTCACACTCTTAGACATTCTAGCCTCTCTCCCATTCTATCAGTCTCTCCCTTTCTCTCTCTCACCCCTTATCTCAGTCTTGTTTTCTCTATCCCCTTCTCTCCCACTCCCTCTCTCTCTCTCCCCCTTTTCCACTCTCTCCCTCTCTCTCTCTCTCACTCCACCTCTCCCTCCCTCCCTCCCTGCCTCCCTCCCTCTTTAACCCCCTTCTCTCTCTCTACCCAACCTCTCTCTCTCTCTATACCCCCCCCTCTCTCTTCTTCTCTCTCCCTCTCTCTCTCCCCCACTCTCCCTCATTTCTATATTACATCTCTCTACCTCCATTATTTGTCTCTCCCTACCCCCCCTACCCCTCTCTCTCTTTCTCCCTCTTTCCCTCTCTCTCTTTACCTTTCTCTACCTCCATACCTCTCTTTCTCCCTCCCTCCCCTTCTCTCCCTCTCCCCTTATTACACATCTACGTCACCTCATCAAAATAAAATATCATAATAATCATAAGTAATTACTACCCTCCCAAACATTTTACCATGATTTCACTACATCCACACCTCCAAAAGGTCATACGTCCCTTTCATTCAATCAATCATTGTCAAATCACTATTTATTTGTCACCCATTCACTCTCAATGATGGAGAGAGTGAATGGGAGATAGAGAAATAGTCAGAAGACAATGATGGATTCAATGAAATGGAAATATGACCATTTGGAGGTGTGGATGTAGTGAAATAATGGTACAAATTTTGGTGAAATCATGGTACAAATATCTAGATCCAACTCTAAATCAAATATTTTGACTAGGTAGATATTGGTGTAATACCAAGATGTGTTGATGTGTGATCCTCTTCCTCTCTCTCGGGATGATCCATGAGACCTAGGAGTGCCTATGAATACGGACATGACCACATTGTTGATGGACCCCCTTATGCAGTGATGATAAAGTTTATAGTTCATTATGAGACTCATGTGGACATGTTTTTCCATTATGGACCTCCCCTTGACTTTGTCTTAAATGGTACCCCCTTGTTGTTTTATGTGATTAAGGTTTTATTTATGTGATTGGGGTTTTATATGTGTTTAGGGTTTTTATAATTAATATTAATATTAATTTACATTTTAATTATTATTTATATTAATTAAATGGCAATATTTAATTATAATTTTAAATTTCCCTAACCCCTCTCCCTAACTATAAATAAGACCCTACCCTCTATCCTTTTATTACACTCACACTCACTCACTCCTTAATCTCCTATTTGTTGCGGCCACCTCAGTTGTTCTCTCTTGATGATGGTGCAGCCTACCATTTGGACTATCTTTTCAGATATGAGTTTTGTTTTGTTGGTGCAACCTCTCCATCTGATATAATAATTTTAGATCTAATTTTTGTTTATTGGTCCAACTTCTCTATTTGATGTAACGATTTTAGATCTTAGTTTTTTTGGTGCAACCTCTCCATTTGATGTATCGGTTTCAGATCTGAGTTTGTTGGTGCAACCTCCCCATTGGGTGTAGCAGTTTCAGATTTGAGTTTTGTATTGGTCTTGGTATTGGTTTGGTCTTGGTATTGGTTGGAGTGTTTATCCAGTGCTTCTTTCTTTTTAGTTATGGAGGGTTTGATATATATGGATTGTTTGTTATGGAGGGTTTGCTTGTTTGATATGGAGAGTCTTGTTGTCTCGGTTTTTGGACTTCTTGTTGTCCCTTCTTGTGGAGTACTTGGTTTTCTTTTATCAGCTATGGTCAATACCTTGTTGTCCCTTATTATGGAGTACTTGATTTAGTTGTATTGTGATAGTCTATACCTTGGAAAAACCATTCCTAAGTCCTTATGATAGAGATCAAACCCTAGAGGTTTGATCCATGAACCTAAAACTATTTCTGAGCATATTATAAAGGTTTTAATCCACACATGTGACAGGTACATCTTTCTTAGATCAGGAGGTAAGCTTGAGGTTTGTATTTTCACTCAAAAATTTTGTTTATACTCAAAATTTGATTTAGTTATGTTTATTTCATTTCTCATATATGCTGATCTTGTGAACAGAAAAATAAAAAAGGCATTATTTGTTTCTATTTTTCCCTATTTCTAACAATTTCCTATGACTTTGACCAAGGGAACACTACTCTAGGAAGCCTCCTCACACCTTCTTGTGACCATTCTTCTTTCTATTCTTAGCCTATACCAAACATCACTAAACAACACAATGTCTAGAATCATACTAATCTCTCTATTACTAAGCTCTTGTTATGGAAACTACGTGATATGGCACTCAAAGCATAACTTGTATCTACATCTTATCGAAATCACTATGAAGATTTTGTATGATTACAGTGGTATCATTATTAGGAAGATACAATATGAAGCTTAAGACTAACTGGCTTATTACTTGTATTATACCAATCTTATTGAGGCAATGACATCAAATATTAACTATAAGGTAATCCATATTGAATTTAATCACATTGATTATGGATACTGTGTGTTAAATTTAGACTAACATGACATGGCTAATTCAGACAAGTACTTTGATTCGAATAAATCTTTAACATGACTAATAAGTATTGATCTGCTTTGTTTAACTATGCTTCTACTGGTATGATTACATACTTATATATATTATTTCCATTGCTTATGATGAACCTGTTTATATGGTGAGTAATACAATCCCATTCTTTATCTATAATAGTATCATTACCCTTATAACTCTAACATGTAAGAGATTATGATAATAAGGTAACCATCACTTATGCATGGACTAGTAATACCTGTATAGCCTTATTTAATCCTATTGTGTGATGTGTGTACTCGATGAGTGCAATGAATATGGAATAAAGGGGCATTCACATTACCACATATAGGTGAATGGAAATAAGCTTACATCATATGTGTACAAAGCTCCTTGTATCTCATATGTAGAAACACAAGTAAATCCTAGGAATCACTTCTATTACCATAAGTTGATAGGTATGAATATGGTATGATCACAACAATATGAGTTCCATCTTCTTGAATAGGGATAGATCATTAAATGTATATATAAAGGACATAGATTATGTGAAATAAGCATGTCATATATAACTGATATGGAACCAATGTAAGTTCTAAGTGATATGTTGAACCTTATGTATTATGTGTAATTATTCATTTAGGTCATATTATATTACATGACTTTCACTATAATTACCTAATATTGGTACAACTATAATACAGAGAAGAGTGTAATCTCCATAGTAATAACCATAACTAAGTTATCATAATAAGAAGTGCTTACTATCATATTCAACGTATAGGTTGTGTATAAAAGTACATATCACATGCTTGTATTGATTTCTATGATTCCCAGCTTAAGTATAGTATAAGCATTACTATTAACATGTGTAATTGATTACGGATAAACACATAGGGTTAAGCTCAACACCACATATAAGCTTATCACATTTTTATGATATGAAAGTTGTGAAGTAATACCATGTAAACTTATGAGCTTATATCGAGTAATCAGATAGGAGCAAAGTATATATATATGGGTTTCATTACCTTATCATAGGCAACTAGTATAGATAATGGTATAAGTACTATCTTGTTCATTAAGCCTATATAACAAGGGTAACATAACACTTGTATGGGCTTATCATATGTATTAGTCCATATTAAATTATTACATATATTTGTATTAGTATCACTAAAAAAGTTATTCACTATATTCCCTTATTAGGATGATATAAGGGAATTACTTCATTTTAAAATTTTCTAGTTGCAAAATTTAAAAATATCAAAAAAATAAAAATAAATGGACATTTTTTTCTTAAAATATCTTCATGACGTCGAAATTGTGACGTTTGGTAACATCACTCATATGGCACATACGTCGAAGATATATGTCATGTCATCGGTTGAGCGACATTACTATAAGTCAAAATTGCGACGTATGGTAACGTCGCTCCCATGGCACCAGCATTGACAATATATAGCTTGTCGTCGGTTGAGCGACGTTACTATAAGTCAGAATTGCGACATATGGTAATGTCGCTCCCATGGCACATACATCGGAGATATATAACATGTCGTCGGTTGAGCGATGTTACTGTATGTAGGAATTGCAACGTATGGTAATGTCGCTCCCATGGCGTCCACATAGTGGAGACCAATGAAATTAGATGTCATAATTCTAATTTCTTTGACGTCGCTATAGCGATGACTATATGGGGTTTTGGACAGTGAAATCCTAGATTACACGAGTATGTATGAAACATTGCAATAGAGACGATATCTATGTCGTCGGAAACAACGTTTTAGGGGGTCTGTTGTTTGTCGTTGTCCCGACAAACAAAAGTGGCAATTGCGTCGAACGCGTTGTTGAAATTTGACCCAAATGTACTAGTGTGAGATATCTTGATGAGAATGGGTATGCTTACCTTGTCCCTATTGAGATCTTTTACATGTATCACCTTTTGGATTTCTTGTTAAGAGTTGGTTCTCCATGGCCCTTTCATGGGTAGTCTTCCTTTCTTGGATACTCTTCTCAGTCCTTGGTATCATTTGTAGAAAGATTATATAAATAATTCTAATCTAATTTTTGTGTGTTAGATCTATAAAAAATGGTGTATAGAGCATGGAAACCAAACCCTAGATCTACTCTACAAGCTTCAAACTCTAACTTATTCATGTAAGAAATAATACAAGAAAGAAACTACAAAACTAAACATGAACAAGTAATTTGATATAATACAAAGAAAATATCCATGGTCATTGAAAAGGAAAAATGGTACACTTGGTGGATGAGCTTGTTCAATTTGATGGGCTCCAAATCCCATCCTTCAAGAGAATATTTGACTTCATTGATCTATGAGTAATCCTTTCCTTGGTTGAGTGAGAAAGTAGCATGAAAGTGAAAGAACTATCAAGAAGAATTCTAGGTCCTCAATATCTCAAGTACAATTTTGATAGCATGTACCTACTATGAATGATTGACACATGGATGGAGAGACCTCAAGCATTTATTTATAGGGAAAATAGTGGTTAAAACCCCCTTACACAGTCTTCAAAATAGTGGTTAAATATGACAATATCAAGGATAAGAACATAAATTAGGATTTAAAAATGCCCACTTATAACTACTTTCTCTTTTTGGAAAATCTGAGTGAAAAACAGTCAAAATTGTGAATTTTATGAAGCTATGCATATTTTGGGTGTACTTTCTACATTGGTAGCACAAATTTTAGGGGTAATATCTATGTTTCCCTTTTTAGCTCAAAATTTGGATTTGTCCCAACAAATTTAAGAGGTCTAGTGGTGGTGGAAAATGAGGTGAAGGATAAACATGTTCATAATGGTGTATTTCAACAAAATTTGTGGAAATGTCATAAGTGATACATTTTTAGGTGATAACAAGGTCTTATAACTTCCTCCCATGAGGAAGAGTTTTTCGTGTCTATGAGTACCTCCATCACATGTATCATAGTGAGGAAGTAGATATCCGAGATAGTCAACTCTAACATTTCTCCTTGAGCCATGAATACCCTTGTGTCTAGATCCCAATACCCATCAATATAA
The DNA here is from genome assembly GCA_009831015.1 of Picea engelmannii. NCBI lineage: Eukaryota > Viridiplantae > Streptophyta > Pinopsida > Pinales > Pinaceae > Picea > Picea engelmannii. The sequence continues at coordinate 542,738 of ML776863.1, read as the reverse complement.
GAAAGGAGACACTCTCTTGCTCCCATCAATAGATTATCATCATAATGAAGTAATACATACTAAGATAATTCCCCTCATATAATTTGGTTTCCATTGACAACATTCTAGATGTCTTCAAAATCTTTCTCACACTAGATCACTTTAAACTTGGCCATGCTTGCATAGAAGAACATTTTGTTAGTCATATCTAACCTACTCAACTTTCACCTAGGAGCATAGATGATTTTAGGGGATAAATTTCACAAATGGGCTAATTTTCCATTGTTTTCCCCAAAAACAATTCTCCTATTTCCATTTTTTCTAAAAACAATTCGCCCAAAATTCATAGAATAAAAATATTTTACTTTAAAAATTGCCAAAATTTTATAGAAAGTATATAAAATCCTTAGAAATTTGAATATTTTTACAAAACTAACACCAAACATTTTACATTTTGAATATTAAGGAATAGTAATGTTAGCCCATGTTTCTACATGTTAATATAAATTTCCATCCTTAAAATCATCCCTACCTAGGAACAATGCATCTTTTACCCCCAAAAATTGTGCTCCCATCATAGATATTGGCCAAGAAACCTACACTAGACCAATGTAGGAAACTCTCTTGTTTCATGTGTTGGACCAATGTAGATACTTAGGGAAATTCCAATGGTCCCAATGTAGTAATCAACCCCAATTATTGTGTTGTTCCTAAAATATTTAACTAGGGTTCCCATGGGGTGAAAACATACCTAATATAAAAATGCAAACTACTAAAAATCAAGAGGAAGTTCAAACCACTAAACTCACAAAATGAAATTTCACTAGTTGATTTGTCCACAATGAACATGAAAATATTTAGGGCCTCCCTCCAATACCCAAATTCATCATGTGCAAATGAATTCGAATTTGGTGATTTCACCGTATCTATATAAAATCCCTAGTTTTATTTTCCCTTGCTCGGGCTTATACAAACTTCGATTGATGTGTCATCTATGTTGTTGGATTCGTAATTTTGAACCCTCCAAAAGGGTATTTTTATATTTTTCTACTTTCATAATTGATTCAAACACCTTTTTTCCCTTGAAGAATTAATGCATTTAATGTTCTAATTTCAATTTTTGTGTATTAGTTTTCTTTTCATAAGCTCTTTCACACTTTGGTATTAGTTTACTTGTGTGCAAAAATTCAACATGGAAGCTCTTGTTTATTGGTGGTATGTGGTCCTCTTTAGTTAGTATTTTAAACTTATTATTTATCATAACATCACCCCCTTGAGAATGTTTCACTTTCCATTCATTCCTCTTGGAATCACCTGCAGGAACCACCTTGTTTGGGAACATGGTTTAGCCCATCCATTTTATTCATTTTCCATTTACCCAGTGACAGATATTACCTTACATGGGTGCCCTAGCTTAGTAACCTTTGTTCTATTTCATCCACCATGCCATTACATCCTCCTTAGGATGGAGGGTCCATATAGTCTACATCCCAAATTTAAGCCTCATTCATCTTCACTCATCATGTTGACAACCTCGCCCCTAAGGCTCCCTCATTCTTTGTTGGTATCTCATTTGTTGGATTATCACATATCAAAATCCCTCTACTTCACCCATACTATGAAAATTATTATTTTTATACCACCATTCATTAATCTATGAGGTGATTACCACTCATGCCCCTACCCCTGATCACCTATTCATATGGTTTCTTACTAGAGAAATTATCTCTTTATATTTACTTTATTTATCTACCTAGTTTCCCCCCTTGAGAATCCTTTTGGATATTGTGTCTCTTGAAACATTGGTTATGTTCTTTGGTGGGACCATTGTCCCTTCTTAATGATCTTTCATAACCTTCTGACACCCATTTGGAAATACTATGGTGGTATTGTTCTTCCTTGGAACAAATCTCACATGTGGAAACATCTAATTTTTTCCCTTTTTTAGAGAATATGTGATGAGTTACCCTTGTTTCCTATGAAGTCTGTTTAGTTCCTCCCAACTCCTGCTATAGTTTACCCTTGTCTCCATGAGTTTCTCACATCTAGTGTTGTCAATATTTAACCCCCATTTTCCTCTTGGTTTAATGGTTTGTCATTGAATAAACTTTTTCCTAGTAATTGTCCACTCCCCATGAAATTCTTTTAGTCACTGCCAAGTCATCCTTGTATTTATGCTCTGAATAAAGGAAGTCATGAGTTCATTATATTTTCCTTCCTATCCTCCCTTAATATAATTTGGTGTCAATTATTTATCCTATACTTTCTCCCATTATGTTGGTTTTCAAGGGTCCCTTTATCTCTTGACTCCAATGGGACTTCCCCTATCAACTACAACACCTGTCTCCTAGGGGTTTGGTTTAGAGGAAAATGTACCATGGACCCATCTTCCTGGTTGGTGGGTGACCATGGACCAAGAAATAATAATCCTCATTTCTTTCTATATTGGTTATTTCTCACATGCTTGAATCCATCTCATTATCACACCATTGAGATTCGTACGTTTAATGGTTTAGTGGTCCAATTGGTTATACTAGATTCCTAGATATGTGTGAGTTGTATTAGCTCTTAGGAGGGAGTTTCCCTCTAGATATATCTCCACATGTTCATACCACAACATTTGTTTCCATAGATATAGCTCTAGTTGCATTACTTTGTATTTTAGTCCTAAGGATTTCGTCTTGTTCCCAAGTGCCAACAAATTCTCCCCAATCAACACTAGCACCTTGATTCTAGGGGTTAGTCTTATGTACCTTGGTAACATTATCCTCCTTGATGGGTCAACTTAAACCAAGGTAAGAGAGTGTTCATTTCTCTTGAACTTGGCAGGATCTTAGGTGCTTGACTCTAGCACATTTTTACACCATTAAGATTCATACATATATTTGAGTTATTCATCCTCAATTTTATTTCCTTGGATTTGACATGCTCCTCTAGTTATTTTTTCCCCCCAAAAGAAGAATTAGTCCCAATGTATTTAGCTTAGTTATGTCCTTCATTATTTTTATCTTGGCTACTACTATTTTTGTATTGTATTTTGGTGCCTATTTGCCATTATTATTCTTTGTATTGTATTGGGATACCATTTGTCTCATGGGCCTAGCCCTGTTATTTCATGGCACACAATTGCATCATTATTATGAGATATTTTGATGAACATGGGTATTCCCACCTTGTCCCTATTGAGATATTGTACACATATCACATTTTTGACATGTTGTTAACATGTGGTTCTTCACCACCCTTTCATGGTCCATTCTCCTTCTTTTGACACTCCACTCCCTCCTTGGTCCCTTTTTGTACTTGCGTAAAGAAATTGTGATGTATTTTAGTCATACAATTTTCTCCTAACCTTAAACATTAAGGGGAAACCTGTTATCACATAAAAATGGTCACTTGTGGAATTTTTAGTAGTCATATAGAAATATATTACTATTGGGATGAATAACCCTCATTTCTAGTTCCTTTCTAGCATCATAGGACCTCAAACTCATTGAAAACTTCCTAGTCAAACCTTGAAATTGGCCAAAAGTGGCCAACACAAATATCCCCCCCAGAAGTGCACTTAGAGATCATATATATCACTCCCAAAAGTTGAATTGCTCCATAAAATAGCCAATTTTGATTGTTTCCAACCCCCATCAATGCATCCAAATTGGCATGATGGGAGGTTAGTTATATGTAGACCATATTAGAACCCGGTTTTGATTTTTAATATTGATTTGGTTATATTTAGACACTATTTAGAAGACCATGTCAAGGGTATTTAACCACTATTTCATTATAAACACAATACAATACTTGAGGTCACTCCATCCATCCCTTATCCCAAGTAATATTATGATGCCAAAATATCATTAGAACCATGAGGACCTCTTCCTCTTGATGGTATTTTTATTTCCTAGGTACCTTGCTTATCAACCAATGATGGAGTCACAAACACTTTATGTAAGCCAAGGACTCATCCCAAGGAGAGGATTTGGATCCCATCAACTTCAACAACCCCATTCATTAGGTGTATTGTTTTTTCCTTCTCACCGGTAATTGGAATTCTATGCAATTGTTCACATATTTTATTCATGTTAATGTAATTCTTTCTTGCTTTAATTTCTTTATTTTATGAATAAAATAGGTTTTAGAGACGACAAAGTAGACTTGAGGTTTTGTTTTCTAAATCTATAAACCATTTTGTATAGGCTTATTATGCAACCATTAAGTTAGTGGTATTTGTCTATATTTGTAACAAATCTACACAAACAATAAGAAGAACCATCCTAAAAACATAGGTTTCTTTCTTACTATCAGAGGAATAAAACAAGTGAATCAAACCCAAAGCAAGAAGACACCAATATGATAACTGGATTTAATGGAAGGAAACTGATAGATCCCTCTAAAATTCATGTTAATCTTGAAGTAGTGGAAGTATTCCAAAAATCAAATTGGATCGTATACTTTAATAGGTTCAAAGGGTTTGATGATAAGGCTTTGGAGTTTGCAAAGAATTTCCAACACTTGCACAGACAAGAATACATAAAAATAATAAGGGGCTTATAAATCCAAGTTGATGAACCCATGTTGGTCAAAATTACAGGGCTCCCTATTGGGATACCATGGGAAAAGTGAGAGAGATAGCTTCCTTTGACTACAAAGAAAAGTTTCTTCATGATTTATGAAAAGGTATAAGAATAAAATAGTGGCTTGAGAAGATAAAGCATGCCCAAACCATGGGATAAATAGCCTTACATATAATGAAATATATAACATGTAAAGGAAAAAATAGTATGGTCCATACATACCATTTTAGGATACTAGACCAACTAAGAAGCTTCTATGATTAGCAGCTCGAGAAAAACTTGAGAATCCCCTTTTAATTATTACTGTCTCTTAGAAACAAAGTGCTAAAGTGTAGGAAGGAAGATTGGATGCCTTAGTCCACTATGGGATAAGCAAACTCACAATTTGTGATGCATTAGATAAAAAAAATGCCAAGTTGACTAGGAAAATTTTGTGACCATCACAAGGGAGGAATTTTTGGTCTTACAAGCCATCTCAAGCAAAACAACATTAGTAGACTCAATGCACAAGAAGAAGGCTGCAGATAGGACATGCATAAGTAATTAAAAAAGGGTACAAAAGGAAACAATCCAAGGAGAGGGAGAGAAAGAATCCTCTACTAAAATGATGGAAGATGTAAGAGATATTGTAGTCACCTTGGTTCAAATGGGAATTCCTCAAGGTAGCCCCATCAAGAAAAATCTATGAATTCCACCAAGAGGGTAGAAAATAAGAATCACAAGGGAAATAATGGCCAGGTCTCAAAAAGCCAATATTATGTCAATTGAGAAATAAACATATCCTATAGATATTTGGAAGGATGCCTCACCTTCTAACACAACAAAAGATCTTGGAAAATACCATGAGGGAACTCGAACTGAGAAAAATGAGACTAGAATGGAAAACCTCATAGCCCAACTAGAATAAGCTAGGGTAAAGGCCATAAAATTGAAGGAAATTGTAGTCGAAAAAAAAGATAAGGAGATCACAACTAGAGGATTCCAGGGAACAGTTAGAACAATAGTTGTTACACTTACAAGATAATTCAATATATTTAAGATACATAATTTGGATGATAATAAGAAGTTGAAGGAAGAGAATGAATGACTAAGGGTTGCATTAGAAAAACAAACCAGGGAAGTTGAGAACAAAGTAAAGAGGAATGAAGAACTTGGGGAAGCTTCCCATCAAGTCATATTAGTAGCATAATAAATTCTCTCTTTCAAACCCCTTACTAGGACATACATATTTTTCCTTAGGAAACAATGGTGGAATTTTCAACTAAGGAAAAACACTAACCACCTTCCTTATGATTTATAAAATCAAGGGGAATTTACAAATATTTATCAACAAAGTGATGAAAGAGGTAAGTACTAGATTTGTGAATTCTTCCTACATAATTTTGTAATGCCACACCCTTACAAGTGGTCCCCCAATCCTTATGTGGGGGATTTGTAACTTAGACAATTTTTATCATGGGTTCACAATGAATAGGAAAACTTTGTATAACTGAAAGGATACGACAAAGAGGAAGAAAGAAACCATCTATGGGTTAGAAAAAAGGAAGAAAGGCTAGATGAGGTATTGAAAAATCACATAATCCTGACCTCAAACACATGACTAATATCAATATTCAAAGAAAATAAAAGTGAGGTAGTTTCCCATTATGAAATAATAGTTAAGGATTCATCAAAAAGAGAAAATAGTCTTGTCAACATAGGTGGGAAGAGTTTCCCACTTCCCTCAAAACGTTGGAACCCTATTCTCCACATAATTTGAGGGGTGACTTCTTTCGCGAACAATTATGCATATAAAAAATCACAAAGATGCAACTTAGATGGATAGGGAAAAAATTTAAACACCCTCCACTACTCCAACCTATAACTATAGGAGAGGTGGATAAGGAAAAATAAAAAAGGAAATTAAAGGAAGAGGGTAAAATAGTAGGGTATTGAAGCATAGGGGAAATCAACCACATTCTTGCATTTGACTTTAGGAAAGAAACATGCACAAAACAATAATTGGAACAAGAAGGTTGAGAAGGAGAATTTCAATTTGTAAATCCTCCATCTAGGGTGTAATGATGGGCCTTCATTATGTCTCTTATTTTACCCATCATGTATAAACCTAATAACCAAGGAAGGGAAACATATTTCCATCAAGAGGAGCTAAAATGATGAATCTCCCTCCTCTTCTCTTGTATAAATAAGAAAAAAATGATAGAGGAAGGGCCTTTTTTCTTTTGCAATTTTGTAAATATAAATTATAAAATTAATGAATGTGAAGTCATTTTTGGCCATGTTATTTTGGAGAGTAACTTTAATTTTGAATATTTTGATATGTATATCTTCTTCTATTATTTACTAAGTTTTGGAATGGTTTAAGCATATTCTTTTAGAGTGTATACTTTTATCATGTATGAGAAAGATGTCTTATTTTGTTTATATCACAATTCTTTTGTCTATGGATTATAAACATAGTACTATAATTATTTGTTATTTTTAGACTTTTTTCATTTGCATCTATTCATACTAAAATTTCCCTATATAAACTACTCATTCAAAAAAATGGATTTATTTCTAAATCCCCTCATCAAAATTTTGGAACATGCATAGAGGTAACTCTGATTACGAAAATACATCTCTTGTAGATGAATTAATTTTTTGGAGAAGGTGTTGGTTGTGGAGCCTGATTATCTTCTTGTTTCATAGGTCTTTGTTTTCAGTCGTGTTTATACCTCATGAATATTGTACACCTCGGAATATTGTACACCCCTCCATGTGGGGGGGCGGGGGGGTTGCAGGGGGGCTTTCCCCCCCTATGGGTTCCGAGGGGCTCATCCCCCTGGCTGGGGGGTCTAGGGGCAAGTGGGGCCCCGAAGGAAAAATTTCCTTGTAAATGTATATTGTAATTTCATAGTAAATATGGATCATTCATTTTAAGGTCACAAATCTAACGATAGAAGTTATGTTAGGGTTTTTTTCCCTAGAAGGAAACATTCTTTTATGAGGGAAATGTATTGCGGCTATGCATCATTGGTAATATTGTATTCTAAGAGAGGATATTGTGAGAGAAAGAAGAGGAAGTTACAACGGGTGTGTTGTAAGTTGTATCCCTTCATTTTGCTGGATAATAAAATGAAGGACCTGACAATTTCTTTGGTGGACATATCCCAGATTGGGTGAACCACACATATATGTGTCTCTATTATATTGTGTTTATTCCGTGTTTTATTTTATTTCTCCGCGATCTTTTTTTTTTTAACAACTGGTATCATAGAGAAAGGTAACTCGTAGGAAAAGAGGGTTCCTGGTTCGAGTGGGAGCAATGACAAAACATGGAAAGTTTAGGGTTGAGAAATTTAATGGACAAAACTACCAGTTGTGGAAGATTTATATGGAATATTATTTATATCAAAAGGATCTATTCATACCATTAGGTGGGATAGAAAAGAATTCGATGGCCATGAAGGATGAAGAATGGGAGGTTCTTGACAGAAAGGCACTAGAAACAATACGGGTGAGCCTAGTAGCGTCGGTGTCTTTCAATATTTCAAAAGAAAATATAATGAAGGATATGGTGGACACATTGGATAAACTATATGAAAAACCCTCAATTTCCAATAAGGTATTTCTAATGAAGAGATTATTTAATATGAAGATGTCATAAGGTAGGTCTATTGCAGATCATTTAAATAAATTTAATACGCTTACTAATTAGCTAAGTTCTATAAAAGTGGACTTTGATGATGAGGTCGGGGCTCTTCTAATCTTATGCTCATTGCCAGAAAGTTGGAATGGCTTGGTCATGGCTGTAAGTAACTCTGTCTCTGGTTCAAACACTTTAAAATTTGATGATGTTGTTGGTTTTATCCTTAGCGAGGAAATGTGATGAAAAAACATAGATGAGACATCAGGTAATGTGTTAAACATGGAGAACAGGGGAAAACAAAACGATAGAGGAAAGGGCTCAGGGAACTGCGGTAATTCTAGGAAGGGAAGATACAAATCTAGACTGGGAAAGATAGAGTGTTGGAATTGTGGGAAGAAAAGACATCTGAAGAAAAACTACAAAGATCCAAAGAAACAAAGAGATGGATAGCAGGAGAAAAATCAGGAAGAAAATGTAACAGGTGATGTGTTACAAGATGCTTTTGTTAGGCATGTTTACAGGCAGGTGTGCTTGTCATTGATGGAAATATTAGAGTATGCAGTGATGGCGAAACAGGGACAATGTAAGCTCAGGAGGATTAGCACAGAGTCGCACGCAGTGCAAGAGTGTGCTTGTTCATTTGATGGCAAACAGGCAGGCAAGGAAGATCAATAGCACTCGGATAATGGCATGGAAAGATCAGAAGCATAAACTCCATTTTGGAGTTTCGAATACCGGGAGATTAAGAAGTCAAGAGTTGAGACTCTTCAACACAGGAGTCCCGAAGTTGCGAAATCCGGAACCCTGAAATCCCGAAATAGGCACATCAACCAGAGTTTCAGATACCGGGAGATTGAGAAGTCAAGAGTCGAGACTCTTCAACATAGGAGTCTCGAAGTTGTGAAATGTGAAACGCCGAAATCCTAAAATAGGCACACCAATAAAGAGTTTTGTAGACCGGGAAATAACTCCATTTCGGAGTTCCAGATATCGGGAGTTGAAGTGTCGAAACACTTCACCACAGGAGTGCCGAAATGTCAAATCGCCAAAATGCGAAATGTCGAAATCCCGAAATAGGCACACCAACAAAGAGTTTCACAGACCGGGAAATAACTCCATTTCAGAGTTTCAGATACCGAGAGTTGAAGTGTCGAAACACTTCACCACAGGAGTGCCAAAATGTCGAATCACCGAAATGTGAAACGTCGAAATCCTGAAATAGGCACACCAACAAAGAGTTTCGCAGACCGGGAAATAACTCCATTTCGGAGCTCTAGATACCAGGAGTTGAAGTGTTGAAACACTTCACCACAGGAGTGTCGAAATGCCGAATCATCAAAATGCGAAATGACGAAATACCATATCATTGATCTGACTCCATTTCGGAGTTCCAGATACCGGGAGTTGAAGTGTCGAAACACTTCACCACAGGAGTGTCGAAATTTCGAATCGTCGAAATGCGAAGCGACGAAATACTAGAATGTTGATATGACTCCATTTTGGAGTTTCAGATACCGGTAGATGGAGGAGTCAAGACCCGAGACTCTTCATCACAGGAGTCCCGAAGTGCCGAAATGTGAAATATAGTTTTGAATAAGGCCTAGTCACCGCCGGTGGTCACTTCATAGAAGAGTTGTAGACAAGAGCTCAAAGAGATAAGCTCCCTTTTCGGAGTTTCAGGGATTGGGAGTTGGAAGAGTCAGAGTGACTCACAACAGGAGTTCATGACATGCCAAATCACAAAATAGCGAAATGCGAAATGCCAAAATGATCAAAGCTAGTCCAGCTAAGCTCCTTTTTCAGAGTTTTAGGGATCGCGACATAGAGCGTCAATATAACTCTTTACCACAGGAAAGCTGAAATGCCGAAATGTAGATGTAGCCAGTGGTCACGTAAGTGGAAGGAGCTAGCATAGCTAGGCTCCATTTCAAGGTTCGCACTGTAACTGCTAGAAACCACTGATGTTTCAGCTAGAGGACTCGAAGAGACTTCTTTGTGATTGCTAGAGGAGCGGAAGAGTCTCAAGGAATCTGCCAGTGGAATGAAGACTGGTCATAGAGGCGATTAACATATGGAAGAGCATTGAAGCCTGTAACTGCAAAAGAGAGGTTGAGCTCAACTGTAACAGAGAAGACGAAGAGTCTTGACTGCTGGAGAGGTGAAGGAATCTTGGCATAACACCCATTGATGATGGACACATGGCTTTAACTGCCAAAGAAGCTGAAGAGTTTCCATGATGATCAGGCAAAGCACTCGACATGGGGAGAGCATGCAGAAGCATGGTGAGATAGCATGCACAAGGTGCACAGAGACTATAAGTATGCTGAACAAAGAAGAGATGGGTGTTGTTGTTGTTGACGGGGATTCAGGAGTGTAGAAGGAGGATTGTGCAGCAGCTGAAATACAAAGAAGAGGAATGGTGCATTACAAGCACATGGTGCACAGAGCAGAAAAGGAAGAAGCATAGTAAGCGCAAGGCATGTGTGCAACAAGACAATGAGACACTAAAGGAAGGCTAAGGTGATCTTGTAGAGAAAAACTGAAGTTCAGAAAGAGCAAGAAGATGAAAACATAGAGACACTGATATGAGAAAGCAGAGAAGCATAGCAGAACAGTGATAAGTCTGGTAAGCCAATGATAAATAGTGTATCACTATGTTAAATTTACATATAGCAAAGATTTATATCACAGGGTGGTTGGGAGGCGCTACAGTGGACTGTTGTCCTTAGAAGTTCAAGTGGGTGCTTGAACACATGGAGTTGTAGCTTCCATCTGGTTGCAGCCAGAGAAACCAGGGTGTCAAGGTGGCGCAAGGGAGAACGGTTGTTCTCTATTGTACAGGTTGGTTCCTGTGTGACTGGAAGTTGGTGCTTCCATCTAGTTGGAGTTGGAACATTTAGGGAGTTGGTGCTTCCTTCTAGTGGGTGCTAGAGAAACCAAGGATTTGGTGCTTCCTTCTAGTAGGTGCTAGAGAAAACAGAGAGTTGGTGCTCTCAGCAAGTTGCAGCTTGCAATATAGAGGTTGTAGCCTCACAATGAGTTGGGGCTCATATGTATGATAATGTACAAAATGTAAAGATTACTTATCATATAAAGAAGAAGAGGTTTTTACCCTTTATGGGTTTCCTTAGGAAATATCTATCTCTGTATATTTCATATGTGACAATGATGTTGAATGTTCTATTGCTTACTTCCCTACATTATTGTGATTGTCATTAAGTGCTCTGCAAAGAATTTAAAATAAGAATTATTGTTTAAGCACAGTAACAACTGATTCACCCCCCTCCCCTCTCAGTTGTCCAACAATTGGTATCAGAGCCAGCCCCTTTTATCTAAGGGTAGATCCTAGAGCTTAAACATATCAAGCCATGAAGGAAATTCAATCAATAAGTACCCTTTGTTCAATGGAACAAACTTTGCCTTCTAGAAAGTTAGAATGAGAACTTACATAATGGCTTTAGGTGCAGATGTCTGGGATGTAGTAGATATTGGTTATGTAATGCCAGTTATACTAGTTAATAAGGATGACAAGCTAGAATTTAGCTTCAATGCTAAGGCTATGAATGCTATCTTGAGTGGGCTTACAGAAGTAGAATTCGTAAAAGTTATGCACCTAGGAACTGCCAAAGAAATGTGGGACAAACTCATTAGCAGTTATGAAGGTAATGAGAAGGTAAAGGATGCCAAGCTTCAAATCTACATAGTACGGTTTGAATAGTTGAAGATGAAAGAAGATGAAACTATTGAAAAATACTTTCTGAGAGTTGAAGAACTAGTAAATGCAATGAAAGCACTTGGTGAAAAAATTGAGGAACCTTCTTTAGTTCAGAAAATTTTGAGATCTCTACCAGATAGGTTCAACCCAAAGGTTTCTGCTATAGAAGAACTTGATGATCTAAAAACCTTGGAGTTTGATCAACTTCTAGGAACATTGACTGCATATGAAATGAGAATAGTTAAAGATAAACCCACCTCTAGAGAAGCATCATTTAAAGCAGACAAGAATAAGGATTCTGAGCCTAATGAAATTGAAGCAAAATTTGTGAAGAGACTGAAGAAGGGATCAGGAAAATACAAAGGTAAACTACCTTTCAAATGTTTCAACTGTGGTAAGATAGGTCATTTTGCAAATAAATGTCCTCAGAAAGGAAAGGATTAGACATGTGATGATGAGGAGAAGCACAAACACAAAAATTTCTTTAAAGAGAATAATTTTAAGAAGAAAAGTCTTTGTGTAAACAATGATGATGATCCTTCAGATGATGAAGAAAATGACTCCTCTATTGAAGATAAACTAACTGACTTCATAGGTATGGCCAAAGAGGATTATGATAATAAAATCACGAGAAGTGAGGCTAATGAAGAAGAATCCGTGGTTGATGTGGAAGGAGAATTGATCAGTGCACTGGAAGAGATTGACAAACTCATAATTAAGAACAGAAAGCAAAAACATTTGCTGATACAGTTCGTGAAAGACAGTAAACAGCCTGATGAAGACTTTGCCCTGCTAAAATTAGAATTATAAGAGGCAAAGAAAATCGAGGACATTCTAAAACAACAGTTATCAAAAAGGAAGGCAAGATGTAAAACTCTGGAAGAAGAAGTAGTGAAAACTAGGAAAGAGTTGGAGAAGTTTCAAGCCTTGTATCATCAGAATCTGTCAAGTATCAAAGCCTCAGAAGGATTAGCCACCATTCTGAATCAACAAAGGAATCCAAAGCTGAAAACTGGTTTGGGTTATGAAGAGGGATCAAGTAGTGGTCAGCCAAGAAACAAAGAATCCATAAAATTTGTCAAATCTACAACCAATGACAACAACAAACCTACAGAAACAAAGGAAGACAATTAGCTACCCAGGAGGAGTAAAGAAAAAGGTGTCAGGACTAAATCTGTAGAACAAAGAAACAATGCACTCCCTTCTCAAGGAAATCATCAGCATGGAAGAAATCGACCTGTTAAAAGAAGACAACCATTTTCCAGGTACCAATGTTTTTTCTATGGATATTGTTTCTTCTGTTCTAACTTTGGTCATAAAGCTGTAAACTGTCATTTAAAATTAAATTATGAGCAATCAAGACATTCAAGGTATAGATATCTGCCACAACAAAGAATGAGACAGCCAAGTAACAAACCACCATAGACTACAAATCACTTGATGGATGGGAAAAGGACACATGTTAAGAATAACAATCGTTATGATCCTTTATTAAATGAACCAGAATGTTACATATGTCATAACTGTGGACATAAATCTGTTGACTATCGCTTAAGGAACTATGAACCAAATTTGAATTCCCCTGCTGAAAATGTCAAGGTTTGGAAGAAGAAAGAAAGTCACAAGTGTGGATTAGTATTGTCATCTCAAAGACAAATGAAACCTTGTTATATAGACAATGGATGATCCAAACATATGACGGGAGACTAAGGTAATTTTTTATCTCTAAGTGAAAGAAAATCAGGAAACGTAACCTTTGGAAATGATGCTCCAGGTAAAATAAAGGGTAAAGGGATGGTGATTTTAAGTAATGGAAAAGAAAAAGACCAAGATGTTTTGCTTGTAGATGGGTTGAAACACAATCTTCTTAGTGTAAGTCAAATGTGTAACAGAGGATGTGAAGTGGTGTTCACGTCCAAGGACTGCAAGATAAAGTCTTCAAACTCAGGACAAGTGGTGGCCAAAGGCATAAGGATAGAAAATAATGTATATGTGTTGAAAGAAGATAGAGAAGAGTACCATCTAAGCAAACACGATGAAAGCTCATTATGGCATAGGAGACTTTGACATCTAAACTTTGACCACTTAATCAAGCTCAAAAATCTTGAGGCAGTAAAAGATCTTTCGAGAATATCAAAACCCCAAGATTCTATGTGTAAACCCTGCCAAGTAGGAAAGCTAACCAGGACACCGTTTAAGTCCAAGAGCTTTACTTCAACAAAGAAACCACTCCAACTAGTTCATATGGATTTATGTGGAGCATTAAGACAGGAAGGAATAGGGAGAGAAAACTACTTCATGTTGATTATTGATGATTACTCCAGACTTACTTGGGTTTCCTTTCTCAAGGAAAAATTTGAAGCATTTGATAAGTTTAAAATATTTAAGGCTTTAACTGAGAATCAAACAGGCAAGAGGTTAAAGGAAATAAGATCAAACAGAGGAGGAGAATTTATGTCAAGTGATTTCAAGGAATTATGTGATAATCATGGGATCAAGAGAGAATACACAATCCCAAGAACTCCATAACAAAATGGTGTAGTTGAGAGGCAAAACAGAACAGTGCAGCAAATGGCAAGGTCAATGATGAATGAGAAGAACATTGGTCAAACCTACTGGGTAGAAGCAATACACACAGCAGTCCATGTTCTTAACAAATCCCACCTCATTCCACAAAGTGACAAGAAACCTTATGAACTGTGGTATGGGAGACCTGCTTCAATCAAACACTTCAAAGTCTTTGGGAGTAAATGTTACATAAAGAATAATGATGAGACCCTTGGCAAATATGATGACAGGGCTGATGAAGGTATCTTCTTAGGATATGCTACAAATAGTAAAGGATACAGATGCTATAATAAGAGGTTGCATAAAATGGTTGACTGTATTGATGTAAAAGTTGACTGTATTGATGTAAAAGTCCAAGAATCAGAAAATGAAGACTCTGAATCTGATGAAGACACAGATACTCAGAAGGACTCAAATCAGAAGGCAACTTCAAATTCCTCCTCCAGAATCACTCAAAAGAATCATCCTGCAAGTCAGATAATTGGTGAAAAAGACAAAGGTGTACAAACCAGGAGAAAAATAATCAAAAATACCGAGAAATCACATATAGCTTTCATATCCATGCTGGAACCCAAGAATTTTAATGAAGCTAGCAAAGATGACCATTGGGTTAAAGCAATGAATGACGAACTTGATCAGATTGAGAAAAACAATATGTGGGAGATGGTTCATAGACCTGAAGGTAAAAATATCATTGGTTCCAAATGGATCTTTAAGAATAAGTTGAATGAGCAGGGACAAGTTGTCAGGAACAAAGAAAGATTGGTCTGTAAAGGCTATTCTCAAATAGAAGGACTGGATTTTGATGAAACTTTTGCGCCCGTAGCAAGATTAGAAGCTATCAGAATATTTMTTGCCTATGCTTGTCATAAAAGGTTTAAAGTCTATCAAATGGATGTCAAGTCATCTTTTCTAAATGGAGATTTAAATGAAGAAGTCTATATGGAACAACCAGAGGGTTTTTAGTTGTCTGATAACCCTAACTTAGTATGTAAGATGAAGAAAGATTTATATGGGTTAAAACAAGCCCCTCGTGCCTGGTATCATAGATTGGATACGTATCTCAAAGACAAAGGGTTCAAGAGAGGAACAATTGACAACAATCTATATATCAAAACAGAGGGTAATGATTTTCTCATTGTGTTGGTCTATGTAGATGACATCTTCGGATGTAATAAGGATTCATTGGTACAATGGTTTGCTTCTGCCATGGAGTCTGAGTTTGAAATGTCTATGATAGGTGAACTGTCATTTTTTCTTGGTCTGCAAATTACTCAGAGGTCTGAAGGGATGTTCATTTCTC
>ML776863.1:495127-524047 GCA_009831015.1 Picea engelmannii | reverse complement strand
CCTCTCAATTGTCCAACAGCTTTGATTCTTTTTGTAGATAATATTTCTGAGTCTTTGATAGTATATTCAGGAGCTTTATTTCATGCCACACTCCATAGGAAACATTTTTTAGAATATTTTCAAGGTGAGTTTGGACAGGTTCATTTGGGTGATGATGCACCATGCAAAATTGTTGGAATGGGAAATGTAAAAATAAAGCAAAGGAATGGAAACAAATGGTTTTTGAAAGAGGTAATCAATGTTCCAGATCTAAGGAAAAATCTGATTTCAACGAGGTACTTGGCAAGTGAAGGTTGTATATCCATATTTACAGATAAGGTATGGAAGGTCACCAAAGGATCACTGGTGATAACAAAAGGAGAGAATGTAGGTACATTGTATTTATGTGCCGGTAATACTAAATCTTTTGTTTCTTTAGCTTCTACAGAAGTGGATACAACATTATGGAATCATAGGCTTGGACACATGAGTGAGAAGGGGATGAAAATACTTCACAAAAGAAATTTGTTATCAAATCTAAAGCAAATTGATTTGGATTTATGTGAGCATTGTGTTTATGGAAAACATAAGAGAGTCAGATTTCTCAAAGTTGGAAAAGAAAATAAGAGTGAAATGTTAGAGCTTGTGCATACATATGTATGGGGACCAGCTCAAATATCATCTCTCGGTGGCTCTCGTTATTATGTTACTTTTATTGATGATGAAACTAGGAAAACTTGGGTTTATTGCATTCGACAAAAATCCAATATTTTTGATACTTTTAAGAAATGGAAAGATTTGGTTGAGAATGTGACAGGAAAAAGGTTGAAGTGTCTCAGATCAGACAATGGAGATGAATATTGCAGCAAGGGTTTTGATTATTATTGTTCATACCATGGGATTCGTAGAGAGAATATAGTTCCAGGAACACCACAATGTAATGGTGTGTCAGAAAGGATGAACAGGACAATCATGGAGCGTGCAAGGAGTATGATATTGCATGCTCGTTTGTCCTTACAGTTTTGCACAGATGTTGTAGATATTGTTGTTTACTTAATAGATAGAAGACCTTCAAGCTCATTGGGTGGTAGAATTCTAGAGGAGGCATGGACATGTAAAAAGGTAAATTATTTTTTTTTGAAGACTTTCGGTCGTGAAGAATTTGTCGATATTGATAAAGAAAGTAGAAAATATCTTGAGGCAAAATCCAAGAAGTGTACCTTTATTGGATACCGTGTTAATGATTTTGGTTATCGGTTATGGGATTATGAAAATCAAAAAATCATTAGGTGTAGAGATGTCATATTCAATGAGAAGGTCATGTACAAAGATCAATTGCAGGGAAAGAAACAAGAAAAAGAAAAACCAGAATACACATTGCTTGATGAGATCATTGAAAAATAAATTCCAAAGGTACCAGCAAATCAAAATGTACAACAACATGAGAAAAATGTACCTCAAACTCCTGCAAGTGTTGTTAGAAGATATACCAGGTTAAGTAGACTCCCTGAACGATACTCTCCTTCATTGTATTATTTATTGTTGACTGATTTTGGTGAACCAGAATGTTATGAAGAGGCAATGTAGGTAGACACTAAAAAGAAGTTGGAGCAAGGCATGAAAGAGGAAATGGATTCCTTGGTAAATAACTAGACTTGGAATTTAGTTCAATTGCCTACAGGAAAAATAGCATTGCAAAATAAATGGGTTTACAAGTTGAAGGAAGAAGATGGAGGAAAAAAACGGTACAAGGCTAGACTTGTTGTAAAGGGGTTTGCACAAAAGAAAGGTATAGATTTTGATGAAATATTTTCTCCTGTTGTTAAGATTAATTCAATTAGGACTATTTTAATTCTTGTAGTAGTAGAATATTTTCATTATGAACAGATAGATGTAAAAACAAATTTTTTCCATGGGGATTTGAATGAAGAAATTTATATGCAAAAGCCACATGGGTATGAGGTCAAAGGGAAGGAGAATTTGGTATGTAGGTTTAAGAAGATCTTGTATGGCATAAAGAAATATCCAAGGAAATGGTATTTGAAGTTTGATAAGTTTATGACATAATAAGGTTATATTAGATGTCATCCTGATCACTATGTTTATTTTAAAAATCTAGAAAATGGAAGCTATATTATCTTGCTATTGTAGGTAGATGACATGCTTGTTGCAGGGTCTAATATGCAAGATATAGATGTGCTCAAGAATAAATTAGCTAATTCATTTGTGATGAAGGATTTGGGTACTGCAAAGAAAATCCTTGGTATGAGAATAACACGAGACATGAAAAATCACAAATTGACATTGTCTCAGGGTGAGTACATAGAGAAGGTGTTGGAGAGATTTAGAATGCGGAACTAGTTAGTACACCTTTGGCCAACCATTTCAAATTAACCAAAGAAATGTGTCCCAAGACACAGAAGGAGATAGAATACATGTCCAGTGTCCTTTATTCATTAGCAGTTGGCAGCTTGATGTATGTGATGGTTTGCACAAGACCAGATATTGTACATGTAGTGGGAGTTGTGAGTAGGTATATGAACAATCCAAGTAAAGAACATTGGGAGGAATTAAAGTGGATTCTCAGGTATTTGAAAGGCACTGATACTCATGCATTATGTTTTGGAGGTTCAGACACTGTTCTACAGGGATATGTTGATTTAGATATGGAATGTTATAAATATAGCAAGAGGAGCACCACATGGTATGTTTTTACTGTAAGTGGAACAACAATAAGTTGGATTTCGAAACTGCAAAAGGTTGTTTCACTTTCAACAACAAAGGCAGAGTATGTTGTTGCTACAAAGGCTATTAAAGAGATGATTTGGTTATAGAGGTTTATGGAGAATTTGGTAAAGAAGAAAGAGAATAGCATGTTGTATTGTGACAGTGAGAGTGCCATTCATATTGCAAATAAATCAACCTTCCATTCAAAGACTAAGAATATACAGCTCATGTACCATTTCATACGATCTGTCTTGAAAGATGGACAATTGAAGTTGGAAAATATACACACTAGCCAAAATTTTGCAGACATGTTAACAAAGGGAGTAACCGGGGAGAAATTGAGTTCTTGCTCAGTTTCAGTTGGCATTCAAGCATGAAGGTGAAGATGAGAAATTTTCTAGGTCCAAGGTGGAGTATAGTCCAACAGGTACAACAACAGTGGACTTGTTGTGATCAGTCTCCAAGTGGGAGATTGTTGGTTGTGGAGCCTGATTATCTTCTTATTTCATAGGTCTTTTTTTTTCAGCAGTGTTTATACCCTACAAAGACTGTACACCCCAAAATACTATACACCCCTCCATGCAGGGGGGTTGCATGGGGGGCTTGCCCCCCCTGCTGGGTTCGGGACCAAGTAGGTCCCTGGCAAGGGTTTGAGGGACAACGTTCCTCGATGGGGGTTTGGAGGTGAAGCCCCCAAAGGAAAAATTGTCTTGTAAATGTATATTGTGATTTCATAGTAAACATGGACCGTTCATTTTAAGGTCACAAATCTGAAGGTAGAAGTTATGTTAGGTTTTTTTTCCCCATAAGGAAACCCTCTTTTATGAGGGAAATGTATTGCGACTATGCATCATTGTGAATATTGTATTATGAGAGAGGAGACTATGAGAGAAATAAGAATAATTTACAGGGAACATGTTGTAGGTTGTATCCCTTCATTTCGTTGGATAATAAAAGGAAGGACCTAGAAATTTCTCTGGTGGACGTATCCCACACTCAATGAACCACATATATCTTTGTCTCTATTGTATTGTGTATCTTTTGTGTTTTATTTCTGCATTTGTTTTATTTTATTGCTCCACGATCTTTTTTTTCTAACAGAAGGTGCACTATCCCATTCTCATAGTTTTGTACTTAGAGTGATAAGAAGAAAGAGAGGAATAATGAGTGAGGAGAATATGGAACAGACTTTTCCCACACTTTTCTAATTTGAGTGAGGAGGAGAAGGAACACTCACTCTTTCTCACACTTTATTAATATTTTGGAGAAAGAGAAGGAGAACAATCCCTTTCTCATAATTTCTTACATCTCAATTATTGAAAATCGATATCTTAAATATTGAAAATCAATATTTATAATAAATTTATAATAACTTAAATTGAAATTAGTTTAAATTTAATAAAGTAGAAGTTTATATATATATATATATATATATATAGAATAAAAAAATCAAACTAAGTTGGTGTTTGCAAAATTGTATTAGCCAAGGTATATATACAACCAATCAAATAGAATGCCCCTCATTGTGACTAAACTTCTTTGCATGATAGTGACTAAAACTAGTTAATCTCAAATTGTGATTGGTGGATTTTGTGTTTTTCTCTAACCTACTTATTCCTAGTGACTAAGTCGTTTGAGTTGTTGAATTTAGTTTTTGAACATTTAATCAATGCATTCAAAATTTAGTCCATGAGGCGATGTTAGTATATATTTTTCACCATTGCCCTTTCATACTAAACTAAGGTCAAACAACTATGTGGCAATTGTTTTAACACTTATAAGAGACGTTTTGAAATTATGGACATTGAAATTTTGAGATATTTGGAAGCACTCATCGCCTTCTCTCCACCGTATCTTATCCATAAGTAGGATGAAATTCAATATGTTATAGGAAATTAAAAGCATGTGTACGTCATCCAATGTAGTTAATGGATTAAATACACTCACTCGGATTTCTCTTATGAGTGAATTTTTTTATATGAAATACATTTATTTTTTTAATATTAAATTGTTTGAGGTGCTTTTTTAAATAATTTTTTTTATTGTATGGGATGATTTGAAATGGATCATTCTATAATATTATATTTATTTTGGTATTTTTAAGTGAAAAAAATGAATTTATTGGTTTTTTTGTCTATTTTATGGATAGGTTTTATTTTGTTGATTTGGGTCTAGAATTTTTTGGAATCTTTTGGAAACTATTTGAGACTTTAAATGGTTGTTTTTGGGGTCAAAATTTTATAATCTTAACTTGAGTTTCGCAATGTTGTTTTACACTTTGAAATATTTCCACAACATGATCACCTCAATCGGATTTTGTATGTGAAAGTGATCCTATTGACTATCACGGTACCAAGTAGATGTCATGTCAACTTCCATTACTCACACATGTGGAGCTAATCACATGTGGAATTTCAAGTAGATTATAGAACGTCCAAAACCCTAACATTAATTGGGGGTTGAGGCATGTAAAAACCATAACTCTAACCCTAAGAAACTACTAAGCTATGTTAAATACTTGACCACGAGGAAAATAATGGGATCCACTCTTATTGTATTGTTTATTGTTCCATAGAACAGAATATGGGAGTGGGATATTATAGTAAAACAAATGAAGTAAAAGATCATGTAGTAGCCATATTAGCAACATAATTGATGGTAACTCCATAGCAAGTGCCCCTTTCTATATATTTTCATTTCATAACTGAGAAGTAAAGAATAGAGCATAGGACTCACCTTCTAACTAACTTTTTCCCATATTGGGTCTTTTGGGGGTACATCTTATGTACATTGTGTAGTTGGTGCGTTATTTTCTTAACGTCTTCATTTTTGTTTTTAGTTATTTCAACATTTTCATGCATTAATCAAGTAATATTAAAATATAAAGTAAAATATTGCTTAATAGGAGTTTCATAATATTTTAATATTTGTTATGATGCATCCACAATAGTTTAGAGAGCATGGCAGAAATAACCTCACATTGTCATTTAACCTTATTTTCCACTTACAATCACATAGGTTTGCATTCTTTTACAAATATATTCCTTATAAGAAAACTTAATATACTCACTTATTGGAGGAGAAGGGTGAATTGTGCAACTACACCATGTAAACATACACTACTTCCCAATGAATAAACCTTTAATGAAGGTGCCACCTCAAATTAAAAGGAAACCCTAAAAACATTGAACTTCAAGATTTTGACAATAAAGGTAATAAAGGTAGTTGGAGCACCCTAACAATTCAACCACTAACTAACCTCATCCTACCTCAATGATTATCTCAATCCACATGGCATTGTCCCATGAGGAGAAAATTTTCCCATAACATGGGCCCCTCACACGACACACAAGGTAAGTCGAGGGTTTCAAACTAGTGGCTTCACATAACATAGTGTCTTAACAATACACTCCATCAATGATTGTTCTACACCTTGGGGGTTGAATTTGATATATATATATATATATATGAAACGATGCATGCAATAGTTGTTTCATTTTATTAAGTCGACTTTGTTATTATTATTATTAATTGAGCCGACTTTATAATTATAATTATAACATAACGCTTAACACATTATGCCTCAACATCTCCCCCATATTGGGATGTAGAGAGCCTCTCGGTGAAACCAACATAGATCCATCTTAACCCCAAATATATCAAGCGTCGAGAGGGATCAAATCTCTTGAGGTGCAAACCTTTAACCTTTCCTCAAGTTTTGCACTCTAAAAAAGGTTTTCACCTTGAGAGATTTGATTCCTCTTGGTGCTTGATAGATAGGGGTTAACATGGATATATGTTGGTATCATAAATCATTCCCTTTTAGTTTTAATATTTCTAAATTCTATTAAAATTATTTTAAAGTGTTTTCACTTTTTATTTAGCTCAAGATGGAGATTTTGAGATTTGTACTTACCTTGATTATTGCTTGAACCTAGAGTTACTTTAATAAGTTTTAAGTTATTTGATTTGAATTTATTTGACTTTATAACTCATTTACTTTGTACCAACATAGATCCATCTTATGTTGGGTATGTGTTATATTACTTGTATGACTCGACTTAGTGTTTGTGTTATGATATGTGTTTGGGTGAGGGGTGGGAGGGGGCGAGGTGGTGTCACACAAGCATATCCCCCCCCCCCCCNAAAAAAAAAAAAAAATTTGGCATCTTTTTGGGTCCATTTTTAGCATTTTTTCTGCACATGGCTTTCGTTGATAGTTTTCTAATTTTGGTTAAGGAATTAGGTTTGTTCGGTAATTTGGGTCAATGGATTAGGGGTTTTGGATGTTGTGAGCTCCTATATATAAATTGTGTTGTAAAAAATGAAGAAATATGACGAATAGAATATTATAGGTGCAACTCTAAATAGGTTTTTTTTTCCCAGTTTGGGTTTCCAAGGTAAAATCTCTATGTAATGTATGTGTGTGCCATTGTATCTTTTATGTTTTTATTAAGAATCTGTTTACAGTAAATAATTGTACAAGGTTAATATCTATATTTGGTATCAGAGCTATTATTGGCTTAAGGGGGTTCATTTGTGGCTAATGGTTTGTCTCGGGTTTGTGATAAACCTTGTTACAGTGGGAGATATGCAATATCAATTCTTTAGGTGAAAACAAATGAAGAGAAGTTCGAAAATAAAGATTGAGAAATTTAATGGGAAAATTTTTGAGCTATGGAAGCTGAAGATGGAATATCTGTTGATGGACAAAGATTAGTGGATCATTATGGATCTAGGTAAAACACCTATTGGAACATCAGTAGAATACTGGGAAAAGTTGGATTAGAAGGAGAAGAGCATAATTCATTTGTGTCCCTCAGATTCAGTATTACTGAATGTCTCAAGGGAAGCTATGAACAAGGCATTATCATATAAGTTAGGGGCTTTGTATTAGTCAAATTGTTTGCTAAACAAATTGTTCCTAAGGAAGAAGTTGTATAACCTGAGGATGAAAGATGGAGACTCAGTGACATAACATCTTAACACCTTCAAAACCATGGTAAGTCAACTATTATATGTTGATATTAATATTTTAGATGATCATAAGTGTATTAGTTTATTGTGTTATTTAACAGACTCATGGGATGGTCTGTTTGTGGCCGTAGGTATTAATGAAACTACTTTAACTTTTGATGATGTGGTCTTATCCTTGTTGTCGGAGGAGATGAGTCATAAAAATATGGAAAACCAAAGCATAGACTCCTTATTTGCAAGAGGACACTCCTAGGAAATAAAAAAATCTAAGTCCTCAAGTGGGAGATCTAAATATAAGGGAAGATCTGAATCTCCCAGAAAATTTGTAAAGGTATGTTGGAGATGTGGAAAAGAAGGGAACTACAAGAAACAATGTAGATCCAAAATTGTTGAGAGAGGGAAGGGATCTGAAGATGTTCCTTCTACAGAAGGAAAAACCTCTGCGAAAGAAGGAGGGGATGTGTACGTGGCTTCTTCAAGAACACATGCATATCATGAGGCATGGTTGGCTAAATCGGGTGCATCCTTTCATATGACTCCTCACAGGGAGTGGTTTTGTGAATATGAAAGGTATGATGGAGGTGATGTTGTTCTAGGTGATGAATCGACATCCAAAATCACAGGATGATAAAAATTCAAGTTGAATATCATGGATGGAAGGATTAGAATACTCCCTAGTATTCTATACATCCCAGGTTTGGCCAAATATTTGATTTATGTTATAAAAATGGATGATACAGGGATAAAAAATAATGTTTGAGAAAGAAACTTGTAGGATGGTTCGAGGCGCAGTGATGTTGTTGAAGGGAGTTCATATTGGAACCCTATATAAGCTGCTAGGAAGCACTATTAGTGATGTGTGCAACATTTCCATTATTCCTGAGATTGAAGCTAAAGAAGAAGAAAATCCTAAAATCATTGGAGAAAAGACTATGATGTGGCATCAAAGATTGGGACATATCAGAGAGAAGGGCCTTCAAGTACGACACAGGAAAGGTATGGTTGAAGGTATGCATAACTTCTCTCTATATTTTTATTTCTGTGAACATTACGTATATGGGAAGTATAATTGGGTAAGATTCCCCTTTGGTGCAATGAGGACAGAGGGAATTTTATAGTTGGTGCATAGTGATGTGTTTGGACCTATTTCAGTTCCATCATTGGGAAAATCTATGTATTTTTTCTCATTTATAGATGACTTCTTGAGGAATACATGGATTTACTTCCTTAGGAAGAAATCATAAGTCTTTGAAAAATTCAAAGATTTTAAGTCTCTTGTGGAGAATCATTCAGAGAAGAGAATTAAGGTGTTGAGGATGAACAATGGTGGATAATTTCGTAGAAATGAATTTGAAGAATTCTATAAGAAGTGTGGTATAGAAAGGAAGAAGACTACATATACGCATAAGCAAAATGGATTTGCAGAAACGATGAACAAGAACTTAATGGAAAAATCAAGGTGCATGCTGAGTGGTGTCAGGTTAGGACATGGATTTTGGGCAGAGGCAGTGGGTGCTACATGTTACTTGGTCAATCAATCACCCTCATTAGCACTGGATGACAAGAATCCACATGAGATATGAACTGGTAAGAAAACCTCTCACACATCTCAGGGTATTTGGCTGTGATTCCTATGTTCACGTTCCAAAGGAAAACATGAGTAAGCTATATAAAAAGGATTAAAAGTGTATCTTTATTGAGTATAAAGATGGTATGAAAGGTTATAAGATTTGAAACCCAAAAAATAAGAAGGTAGTGTATAGTCCAGATGTGGTATTTAGAGAAATCAAAGATGTTTTCAAATAGGAAGTCTTACCAAGGAAGGAAGAACCAAATAAAATAGAATTTGAATTGAAGGATAATGAATCAGACTCTCAAAAGAATAGGAATCAGAAGTAGAAGATCATCATACTCCAGTATTGAGGAGATCATTTCGAGAAAGAAGGAAACTAGAAATGTATACTCCATCTAATTTTTGTTCAAATTTTGTTTTGTTTATTACTGAAGATTATCCTAGAACTGTTAGGGAGGAAATGGATTTAGAGGATGGAAAACTCTAGAAAAAGGCCATGGAGGAAGAAATGGAAGACTTCGAAAAGAATGAGGCTTGGGATCTAGTGGAGTTACCAACTGGAAGCAAATGGGTTTTTAAGAAGAAGTTGAATGCAGAAGGAAAAGTACAGAAGTACAAAGCTCAGTTAGTAACAAAACGTTATTCTCAGGTAGAGGGAATTGACTTTGGTGATATTGTTTCTCACATTTCCAAGTTAACTTCAATTAGATTTTTTTTATATATTGTTTTTTCTTTTGATTTTGAAGTAGAATAGATGGATGTGAAGAAAACATCCCTACATGGGGATTTGCAAGAAGAAATATACATGAAGCATCCATAAGGATTTGTTGTGAAGGGAAAAAGAGCACTGGTATTGAAGCCAAAAAAGTCCATCTATGGATTAAAGCAATCACAAAGGATGTGGTATCAAAAAATTGATATTTATATGTTGGGACTTGGATTCACAACCTACGAAAAGTGAATCATAGTGTGTATTTCAAATTAATCAGTGATCGTATTATTTAGTTGGTATTGTATGTGGATGATATCTTGCTAATAGGAAATCACAAGGATATTATCGAGGATGTGAAAACTCAGTTGTCCTCCAAATTTGACATGAAGGATCTTGGTCTTGCAAATTTCATTTTGGGAATGGAAATTAAAAGAGATCGAACAAATAGGAAACTCTAGGTAAATTGGAGGAAATATGTCAAGACAATATTGCAAAGGTTTAATATGTAGGAATGTAAACTAGTCAGGGTTCCTATTTCTATAGGTGTAAAATTATATGCAGATCAGTGTCCCAAGACATAAGAAGAGGAAGAGGACATGTCACGTGTTCCATATGCTAGTGTGGTTGGCAATTTGATGTATGAAATGGTCTATAGTAGACCGGAAATTGCACATGTAGTGGGAGTTTTGAGCAAGTATATTTCAAAACCAGAGAAGGAACATTGGACAATAGTAAAAAGAGTTTTCAGGTATTTGTGTGGCACTTCTAGTTATGGATTATGATACGAAGGAAGACTAGGATTGGACAGAGTGTTGGACATACATGGGTTTTTTTATGCATACTGAGATGGAAATATGGATCATAGAAGATCTACAAGTGGGTATGTGTTTAACCTATTTGGAGGAGAAATCAGTTGGATGAAGAAAAGACAGTTTGTAGTGGCACTCTTAGTTACAGAAGTTGAATACATGGAAGCTACTAATGCAAGCAACGAAGCAATATGGTTATAGAGATTGTATTCAGGTATTAGGTTGGTAAAACAAGTTGTAAGGATAGATTGTGACAGTCACAATGCAATCTTCCTAGCAAACAAGCCAACTTATCATTCGAAGAAAAAGCATGTTTATGTTCAATATCACTTTTTGAGAGACATGGTTGAAAAAAAGAAGGTGTTTCTAATGAAGGTGGACACTTTGAAGAATGTTGTAGATTCATTAACAAAATTTGTGAGAACTCATAAGTTTTCTTGGTGTAGATGATCTATGGGCATTGTTACCCTGGATTGTTGACTATGTAACCTTGTAACCCCTTGTATGCAGAGAAAACAACAAGTGGGAGAATGTTGGTTATGTCTTATATTCTTTGCATGACTAGAACTAGTGTCTATGTTTTGTCAGGTGCACAGGGGGGTGAGAGCCCTCGGAAACAAAATTGGTGTTTTTTTTGTCCATTTTTAGTGGTTTTTCTTCACATGGTTTTCACTGATGGTTTTCTAATTCCAGTTAAGGAAATATGGTTTTTGACTAATTTGGGTGAATGGATTAGGGGTTTTTAATGTTGCGGGTTCCTATATATATATATATATATATATATATATATATATATATATATATAAACAAAGAATAAATATGATGAATAGAAGATTAGAGGTGCGGCTCTAAACATGTTGTTGGTTTTCCTGGTTTGGGTTTCCTGAGTAAAATATCTATGTAATGTGTGTGTGTGCACGTGCGCTCTATTGTATCTTTTTTGTTTTTATTAAGAATTTTTTTGCAATAAATAATTGTACAAGGTTAATATCTACATCTTAACCCCAGATTTGTCAAACCCCAAGAGGGATCAAATCTCTCGAGGTACAAAATTTTTTTATAGTGAAAATCTTGAGGAAAGGTTAAAGGTTTGCACCTCTAGAGATTTGATCCCTATTGACACTTGATATATCCATGGTTAAGATGGATCTATGTTGGTTCTAGTCATGGGCGGCCACAAACAAATTGTAGATCAACAAAAAAATGTATATCTATATGTCGAAGATTAATTTGATCATTTGAAATTTACTCAATTACATAAGTTTGTTGAGAACTTAGAGAATATGAATCAGAAGTGTAGTTAAAGAGTTACATGAAGAATATAATGAATATAAAAAGTAACAATGTAGAATGATGAAAAATGTGATAATAACAAGAATGTAGTAAATTAAAAATATTTACATAGCGATCAATCTCAATCTTTCTTCTTCTTCTTTTCTTATAGCCACACTTGCTAATGTTTCCATCTTTTCATATCTAGCATATGAAAAGGGAGGTTGAAAGTGTAGACCTTCCAAATATTTAACTCAAGATATTGTAGTAAAGGTATTCACATCACGACCCCAACATTTGCAAGTGTGGATCAACACACATATTTATTAAGAAACTTGACAAAGCAATAGACAATAAAGATCTCTATCATACTTTTTCTATGTTCAAACCCATTCTCTCTTGTAAGATTGCAACACTTGCATAAGGGCAATCCAAAAGATATGGATTTATGCATTTTCAACAAGACCAATCAACACAAAATGAAATACAAAAATTGAATGGTATGTTAATCAATGGAAAACAGGTTTTTGTTGGTCCATTCATGAAAAAGTAGGAGTGCGTCCAAGCAAATGGAGGTCATTAAATTTGATTTCAAGGAGTACCTGCGTTCCAAGGCAATGGCAGTTAATGAGCCTTTTGTTCTCTTCATTATACAACCTTCAATAGGAAATGCGACCCAATCCTTTGTCTTTGATTTGATGGAACCGACAATACGCGGGCGCGGGATTCTGACCTGACACTCTAAGTCTCCCACTTAGGTATAGTTGTCACTGTAAGGACGATGTGCCTCTGTTTGAGAATAAAGGCCCCTAATTCCAATATAAACACCACTCTCATGCTCCCACCACAAAGATGAAGAAGAAAACCATTCCTCTACATTATCTGGAAAATTTGTCTTCGTCTTTGTTATCGTCCATTTCGAGCGATCGTTTTCATCTGGTCATTTAATGGATTCCAAGGCCATTTAAAGAGGGAGTTATTAGCATATACATTTTTGGTATCATCATCTAGATGCTCAAGTACAATTGCCCAGTTGGATAATCTACGTGAACAAGTAAACGAGGTCATTAAATTTGATTTCAAGGAGTACCTGCATTCCAAGGAAATGGTAGTTAATGAGCCTTTTGTTCACTTCATTCTACAACCTTCAATAAGAAATCTGACCCAATCCTTTCACTTTGATTTGATGGAACCTACAATACACGTACAGGGTTCTTACCTGACGCTCTGAGTCTCCCACTTGGGTATAGTTGTCACTGTAAGGATGACGGACCACTCCTTGCTCATGCTCCCACTCCCACCACAGAGATGAAGAAGAAAACCATCATGCCATACCCATTCCAGAGAGTTGTAGTGGGGAGGTCCGAGGAGGCCTACCACCCAGACACTCTCAAAGTTGTTATCGCGAAGTTCATCTCGGCTATCATGTTCGTCTTCGTCGCTGAAGGATCCTTCATTTCTTTATCTTAGTCGACAAAGGATCTGTCATTTCTTTATCTTGTTCCCTTGCATTGTTCTTTCGTTGCTTTCTTCCTTCCTGCATACAATGATTTGATTGTGTGTGCATTTTTTGAATTGCATATAGTTATTTGATTATGTGTGTTTTTTTTGAATTGGCAGCCAAGCTGACAGAGGATTTTTCTAGGATGCTTATGGGGCTGGTGGCGGAAGCGTTGGCTACCTGACTATCGAAACTGGTGGTGGAAGCGCTGGCTACCTGACGGTCAAAATTTCAGATTCTATTGAACATTCTTGTGAATGGAGCCTGCACAATCACTTGCATTGACAATGAAGCCTCCAAGGTTTAATGCTTTGTAGCAACGCAACTACAGGATTCATTGCCTGCATATATCTCTACCCACGAAGTGTCCAAGGTTTAATGCTTTGTAGCAGCACAACTGAAGGATTCATTGCCATGCCATAACTTGGTTCTTTGCATGAGAGTCCATATGTCACTTTGACACTAACAGGTGGACAATGGTTATAAATAAATAAACATTATTTATTATTATTTATTTAGAGTTTATTCTAACTTCTGATAGTAGCAATCAATCAATCGCATCCGTGGAGTAAGTACTTTGATATTATTAATGTTGTTGGGGCACGTGCACACGAATCATTTGCAGCAAGTCTCTTTTGTAGGAATGTGGGAGCGACCGGTTCTAATCTCTACAAGAATGACATTAGGTGTAACGTATGCTATCAGGGAAGCCATACAAATATGGCATAGTGTTTGTTAGCATATTCCAGATTTTATAGTCAAGACCATGTTTCAATAATTATTGCATAATAGACTCATTTCTCACTGTGAGATTGTGGAGAACTCTATAAAGCTTAGCCACAATATCAAAAGGAACTTCTCTAGAAAGCCCCAGAATGACTTGTTGATGGGTTCATTATCCAAGCGAGACTGAAGGTATAGGGTGAGGAAGAGGAGAATTAGTCTATTCAAGCAGAACAGTCTCATGAGGGAAATGTGTTGTGCTTTGTTCACATCTATTCTCAAAGAGGTTGATTATCCCCTCGGTCTCCAGCACAAAATCTGTCATTTGTAAATGCAAAGGAAATACGGGATTCCCATCAGCTCGGGAAGATAGTCCGAGCGGAGAAGCGGAAGTAGAAAGCACTGAAAACATAGTTGTAGATTTTGGTCAGAGTGTTTAAGGAGCAACATATTTTGGAGGTTGTGTTTTTCAAAGTGACATGAGTTTCTATACAATGGATTTATTATTTATACGTATCTTATGAATCAATGCTAGTTAGATAGTAGACAAGGTCACTCACTAATCCTTACAGCATGTCCATTATAATTTTACAGTGTGTCCATTATAATTTTTTGAGCAATGGTTTCTTCATAGGGTTATGTGTGAGCATTGTTCATGAAATTGACCTAATGGAGAATTTTGTGCACGGTACAGGCAAAGTTTTCCATCATGTGCATGTTTTAACACCAGTTTTTGAACTATGCTGAAGTGGCTTGGTTCTTGAACGTTGAAGTTGTTGTGAAGAAGGAGAGAATGCTCGTTGCTTTGGAACCAGTGTATCGGTCTTCAGAGAAGATTGGCCAGATCCGGTGTGTGTTGTGATTGTGTCAGTCACTGTTAGCTCTTGCATGGAGCATTGACTTGCAAGTATTTCCTAGTGTGGGAACAAGGATATATTGTTTTACATATATCTGATAATCATTCAATCCACAACAATTTGTTATCTTACGCTAATCCGTTGTGCAATGAAACTAATAACCAGTCAATGAAACTACAAACAATGACACCACTACCCTAAAGACAGGAACTTGCTGCTTTGCAGCCCGTCTTGTTCATCATTATTTTTGGTGGGCACATATCATTTTACATACATAATTTTATATTTAGATATGCTAATTATTATAATTTTTCACTCATTTAAATTTAGATTTTAGATTTTTCTTTTAATTTACACTAAATTTATTAGAAAATAAATCATGAAATAATTAAAATTAAAATAATATAAAATAAAATATAGAAATCACAATATAAAAAAAAATATATAAACTATTTACCAAAAAAATAAAAACATATACATGATTGACCCAACATGAAATTTCATAACTAAATTAATTTTGCTAATTATATTTGACCTTAATGACCTTTTTCGGAACTTTGGTTAAGAAACTCACTCCATAGTGAATCCTTGGTATTACTTACCAAATGTTTAAATTCTATCTAATAGAAATAGCGCTTGTATATATGTTTACATATTCTATGGAATATGCTCAAGTGCAACATAAGATATGGTCAAATTTACATTACATGTGGTGTCTAAGCTGAAACTACATAAAAGATTCAGACTCTAAGGAGTTCCAATTTCAATTAATTTAACGCTTCTAGCATTGAGTCATTTCCAAGCCCAACCCTTGCTTTGCGTCATGTCCTTATAAATAAGCGATGACCTCATAACCTCATAGTGTTATAAGTCAAATTTTATAAATTTGATCATGAGATTTGTATTTAAAGGTATTATCTAAACGTTTTATATTTATTTAAATATAATTATATAAATTTAGATGAAATTACAATTTTTAAATTTCATTTCTAAATACATAAATCAATTCAATCTGTTAAAAAAAAAATTTCCGATTATACTTTTCTCTTTACATAAATCCCATTAAAAAGTTTTACAATTATAAATACGGTACTTCTTTTCTCTTTGCTGCTTGCAGATAGAAATAACTCTTTCACTAAACACACATTACAAATGTTTATTATTTAAATATAATTTAATTTGTTTTTATTGTATTTAATTTTTTTTAATTCAATGAAATAATAATAATATCAATTTTTTTGAACCTGATAAATTACACAATATATAATGTTGAAACTTAATGTTGAAACTTATGTAGATTTGGGTGAAACAAAGTTAACCTTTCACTTTGTTTCATGTAATGTGAATGTCAGAATCTGCAATCAAGATAACGATATCCCTCAAGTAATTTCAACGATATTAATTCTTACATTTGTACAATTATTTTTATAAATAGTATTTTTAATAAGTTCATAAATACAAAATTTAGTGAAATTGTTATTAAAAACAATTTATTTAAACAACTTATTATATATGCTATATACATAGAAATTTTGTACTCTAGAATCTGCCATATCCAAAAGACACATTTTCTTATATATTCTCCATGCATGTATCACATATTCAAAGGTAAATGCATGGCCACCTAACATCTCTATGATTATCACAAACTGCCATTGATCAAGTCGAAGTCTCACCCATTGTAATAAGCTATGCACTTCATTGGGAAATGTTATGTCATTACTCTTCCTTTCACTCATAATTACAATGTGGTTTTATTATTGGCGGGTACTAAGTCACTGTGTGGCTGATCTCACTTGTTCAATATAAAACTTACAAATTAAGTCCATTTTAATGATATTTTCTATTTTCTTTAGGCATTCTTCTATTCAATGTAGATTTTACAAGCAACTTTAATTCCTTATACTATGTTTATAAGGACAACCTGAGTGGGCCTAATAGTTAAGAACATATGTTTCCTCTTAAGAGGTCACAGGTTCAAATCCAGAGGGGGGTAGGGTATGTATACCTTCGTAGACTTTACCAGTCAAATCGTTGGGCGAAGGGGGGTCCCTTGTCCCACAAACAAGGGGATCTCATACACCAATTTGGTGAGCTAGCTTGGCCATGACCTTAAAAATAGATTATTATTATTATTATTATTATATATAATTACATATTTTCTTTATTTACTAAATATTAGGATGATTTCATATTTTGAAGGGAGTAAAGTAATTGCTTTGTAGTATTCTTTCCCTTAATTTCCTGTTAATATAGGTATGGGACTTTTCCTAGAATTGGAAAATAATTTAAAAAATTGAAAATAAGATTTATGTTGGGTGTTATTGGCCAATGGATATGATGTGATATTTTAAGTTTAAAAAATCAAAATCAAAATGAAATAATTTTTAAAAAACACAAAAATTAGCATAAAGTAATACAAAGTGGAGGCCCAACCAGAAATGGAGAGTGTCAAGAGTTGTTCCATGGTCCTCAATGTGCCTCCATTGAATGCAACTCATTCAATGGAGATGCATCATCTCAAACCACTAGCCATTGTGGTCTAACACTAGAACTCCAATGATTGGGTAACCTAACTCCTTGGTTACTTCACCTTAAGCATCCATAATAATACATAACACAGACAAATCCATGTATTATATCAAGAATCAATAAGTGATATTTATTATCCATTGACATGATATGAGATACAAAGACGTGCATATAAATAAATGTAAGGATGAGAACTCATGTCCTTGGCAAAGGACATGACTTATCATAATTACATAGATTTATTATTTTCATGACTTATTACTTATTGCATAGACTTATCATTGTCATGAATTGTCATTATTAAATTGTAATGCTTATATTACATAATAATTGATCTATAACTAGGGGAGGCAGGAGCGGGAGGGGTTCTGTTCAGCCCTAGAGGACAAAGATTGCTAACTTACTCATGGAATCTGGGCATAACCACCAATAACTTAGTAGAGACATATGCAATTTTCAAAGGAGCTCAACTAGCGAAAGATCGTCAAATCAACCAACTGATCATCCTAGGGGACTCCAAGATGATAATAAGGTATTTCATCAAAAGTACAATCCTGAAGAACTCAACTCTGAAAAGAATCATAGATAGAACCAGAGACACACTTTCTTCTATGATCCCCACCTTCTACCATGTTCAACGATCAAACAACGGGAGCACAAACGAGCAGGCTAATTGATCCATAGGAAGAAGAATCGGTCACTTGGAAGTCTTGGGAAGGAGCGAGTTACTAGAACCTCCCTAACGCATCTCTAATACTCTAGCACACTTGGGTCCATGATCCACCTGACATCCTCCTCCATGTGTCTCTCCAATGCAAAATCACTTCAGGACGACCCCTCGTCATGCCTGAGGGATCAACGTACTTAGCCATCATTCGGATTGTGAGAACTGGTACGTCAAAACTTGTGATTATGGATATCTTGTGCCACAAGATGTTCACTCCCCATGGGAACCTGCATCTGAGGTCACTCCCACCCCACACTTTCTCCTTTCCCCTCACCTCTACATTAATGTCGTGCAAGACAATGAACCGTGAAGAGATTGAAGCAAGGCTCCACAACATGCAGATGTTGGTAGAGCATGCCACCTCCCCTCTTGAGAGTCACTTCCACACTCCTGCACATTCAAGGATGGAATCCATAAGGGGAATCCAAGACAGGAAGCGACCGATACATTGTCTTTGCCTCCATAGGAATTTTTTGGAAATAAAGAGTCTATCTAGCAAAGGGTTACGCACCAGAAATACAAACCAAAATTTAGAGAGTGGCTACAACAGGTATGATGGCGCAGAAAAGGAAGAGGTAAGTGTCAAGGATCCAGAGAGCTACAACAACATCGGCTCACCCAGAGGACATAACAGGGATCGCTACAGAGGCAAATTTAGATGTGGAAAAAGGAATAAGATCCAACTTGAATTGGGTAGTCTAAGCATCAATTTAGCATGGAGAGAAGAGACCACTGACAGAACTTCCAGAGGCTAGCGATACACTCAAGACACTTACCTAGGTAGCAACATCGACAACGTAGACGCAAACCTCACCAACAAGCTCAGTAAAGATTCAACAGCCAGAGGAACCGCTATAATGGATCAACGTCTAGGACAGGAAAACCAAAATGAGGAGATGGTGGAAGACAATTTCTTCACCACCCAGAAACTGGCCCTAAGGTTGGATTCCCACAGCTCCACTTTAAGCTTCACGATGGAAACCCTATTGCAACATTGAGCCCTGATCAACCAGCTCCAAGGTGAGGTCGATTTCCTAAGAAGACAAGGCAAAAGAATTTAAGAATTGCATGGAAGTAGATCTCATAATTCTGTAGAGAAAAGCCAAAGCGAGGAGTGCGGTAGCAGAGTTGACTTATTCTTGCCAGATCTGAACATCACCCTAGAAATGACACCAGAAGAAGAACGAGGCCCCGAGGAAAAAAGTCAGTAAGAATTGCAGACAAATTTTCAATTTTGTTTGTAATATTGGCTATGTCTAGTAAACTCCGGGTGTTAGCTATATCTAGAACAACCTGTTATTCTAGCTTCCAGCGGTAGAATTTTTGGACAATTCTTTGTAGTAAGTTATCATAAATCCTTGTAGCTGGTTCCCTTTACCAGCACCCCTTTTTTTACTCTGCAACTTCGATCATGCCATTATATATATATATATATATATATATATATATATATATATATATATATATATATATAAANATTATATATATATATATATATATATATATATATATATATATAAACAATTTTTGTAAATAATAATAATAATTGATCTATAACTATTATTACATGATAATAAATGTAATATACTTTAGGTATTTTACAAGTCTCCCCCCCCCTTAAAAATGCTTTGGCCTCAGACCATAGGGAATAAGAAAGAAACTCTTATGATGGAATGAACAATATTTAGTAACTGTTATCGATTAGATAAATTTGAGGACACGAGGCGATATGATGTTTGAAGCCTTGAAAAATACTGGTGCATCGAAAAAAAATCAATCTATCCAAGGTGGATTTGTTTTGGAACTCTTCTATGATAAGATTCTAGATACGATCTTATTTTTTGATGACTTCGAGGAACATAGATATTTGTATGCATGGTAATTTTATCATTCTTAATCTCTGTTTTAGTCTTATTGTGGTTTACGAGAGTCATCATGTTGATATATGATGATTTTATATTTGATGTTGCTTTGTCACATAATTGTTTCTTGATCTCAACTCTAGAAACTCTTCCACCGATACGAATTCATTAATAAATTGTTTTTTAGTTTCTATATATTCTATTGAATTTTTTTTATCTTTATTTTCAACTTTTGGAGGCTCTTCCACTAATACAAATTCATTGAGAACAACATTGTTTTTTTCCATGTTGATTGCATTGGTGTTAGACTAAGTTAGTGCAACTATCCTTGTTTTGGGATTTTTGTTGCACCTTATTATCTTTCTTTAACTTCTTAATTTATGTTAGCAATGTTTTATTATGATTTCTCAAATGAGAAATTTCATCGTCTTTATCAACGATAACCTTGTCAACTTCTTTTTGCATCTTCTATATTGTTTCCTGACTATATTGAAGGATAATACTTGAGATAACTTTAAGGTATTTTGATGAGGGTGCTATTGATTTTGACTTCACTGTAATGTTCTGAAATGTCATCTTCATCTCCTTATAGAAGAGCATCACAAACCTTTTCTCCATGTTTAAGATGAAGGTACCCAATTTTTCAAGCGAGATTGAGCCAAAAATTATGTTAACCTCTTTTTGATACATAGTTGCAATATTGAATTTAGATATGTATTCATAATCATCAATTGTTACTTGAAATCCCTTAGTTACATATTGTGCATTGAAAAAATTGATTATATGTGGCTCTGGAATTAATAATTGATTTGAGAAATTGATGTTAATGTAATTTTCCTTATGGTTCACACTGATAATGATGTTAATCTCTTTTTCTTGAATACTCCCTTTTAATGTCAATAATCCAAAGCATGAAGTTGAAAAACCTTTATAAGATAATGTTCCTTCATTTATTTTATCAACCATTCTTAAGCCTCTTTTTACTTCCTTTGAAAATTACCTATGCTAAAAAACTTAAATTTCTCTTTAAAATAATCCTTTATAGTGTTCGATTTACTGCCTTGGAAAAAAACATTGTACTTCAAAATAACCCTTTTAATTTTATAATTATAAATCCACTTACTATCTATTCACTTTTTCTTTTCAACTACACAAGAAGATATTTTGACACTTAAGTTGGTACCCTTATATATGTTTTAACTATTTTGTAGATTTCTTTCACGTACAAATAATTTGACAAGTTACCAATATTTTCACCTTTTTCACTTTTCATTTACTCCATTCCACCATTTATCCAAAAAAACATCATTCTTGCACTCACACATTCATGTCTGTGTTGTTCAATATAAAACTCATGTATGTGTTGTTCACCATAAAACTCATACACTCATGTCTTTCTTATTAGTACCTGCAAAAGCACGTAATATTGTAACCGGGTAGGTTGTAAACTTATTAAACCTATAAATTATACTCTAAGTTTTTTCCAATATATTTATGATCCGCCCGATCTTTTAATGACTTATGGTTGAGTTTTAATTTTGCATGCATTAATTAACCATTTGAGAAAACTTAGTGAAAGAATGAGGAAAGAAGAGGAATTATGAAAGCCATATACACATATGCAGATCTGAAAAGAAATAATAAACAGCAAACCATAACATGCAGATTGATAACGGAGTTCGACACAACTTTGCCTACGTCTCCGGGCCTTTTTCTCTGTGGGGGAGGCTTCTTTATTTCTGTTTAAAAGCTCAAAAGTACATCACTGCAATGCCAGATGGCTAAAAGACTAATCTGGTCATGTTCTTCCAGATCTCTAGAACCCTGCAAAGAAAACGGCACGCAAAACAGACGTCCGAAGCTCCCAGAAATGGTCTGACAGCGTCTCCTCCTCAAAAGCTTCTCTGCCTCAAAAGCTTCTCTGCCTCAAAATGGCTTTGGCTTGGCTTCTCCTCAGCATAATTCTGTTATGAATGCCCTCAATGCTCTCCTCTGGCCTCAAACAGGCCTTGGTTATATAGCTGGGAAGTTGGTTGCTCATCTCCAACTTCCTCCTAAAAATTAGGCTCCATAAATGCCCAATAACTCCCAAAAATCAATTAAAAATAGGTTAATTAACCATAAAAACCCAAAAATTGGTTATAAAACCCACTTTATAGTTAGATTTGGGCATAATCCCCCTCTTGCCCAGCGCGTGCCCCCTTGACAKGGTCATATGGGTTCATATGGCCAAGCRYTGGCCCCTCTCCATACAATACTTTGCAATATATTTTATAATGTGGGTTTTACATCATAAGAAATAATTTGGTGTATTGGCAAAGACCATTTCTTAAGGTGTTGGGCTTGGTGGTGGTCATGGGTTCAAAACCCATGGACACCAAAACATATTTTTTTTTTTTTGAAACATGCCATTTCAACTGATGACTGGGTGCCACATGGCTGCCCATGACTGGGCCACATGGCATCTCCCCATTTGTCGGATTAATGCCACTTRTCAGTTATTGACTGATCCAGTTGCCTGCCACATGTATTCCTTGTCAGCGAACCTGCCCAATCACCATCAGCCAGAGAGTGCCACGTCATCTCTTGCACAGTCAGCATGCTGATGTCATCAGCATTGACTTTTTGACCAGTTGACTTTGACTTTTTACCTGTTTGGGCTTTCGATCAGAATGCGATAACTTTCGCATACAGAGCCCGTTTGACAAAGTAAATATACCGCCAGAATCGAGAAGACGAGATGGACGCAATGGCGTTGGTTTTGTTGGATTCTGATCACTTTCGTTTTTGAGCATTTTTCAAGCCCTGTCAGGATTCTAGACCCGATTTCGGATCAATTTATTATTCAAATTTTTCCAGAAAAATAATACATTTGTCTATTTTTCTAATTTGATAGAATGAATTTTTCATTGGTTAAAATAATAATAATATGACATTAATCCCTAGTGTGTGCAATTTTTAAAAATTTATTTGTCATAGTTAAAAATAAATTTATAAAAATAAATTCTATAAATTATATGATTCGTCGGTTTATAGGTTGGGATATTCATTCCACGGACTCTGCGGATGATGCATCCTTGAAACTGCATATCCTGATATGTTTCACTACAGTCTAAATATGTTGCAGTCGATGCTTCTTCTTATGGAAACCTACATACATCTGTGCATTTGAGCAATGTGTGATCGATGCATACATCTGTGTGGAGTAAGCATGAAAGTGTTATGGAGTTCTCTTAAAATAAAAATCATCCCTAGAGGAAATAATAATTCCTTCACTGCAGCAACCAGAGTTCCCTCACCGCAGTTTCTCCTGAAGTGGATATCTGAATATTTATTTCACCACAACTGCTCGCATCAAAAGAATCATCTGCCTAGTCACTAGCATCCAATGAATCATCCTACTAACAGATTGGTATGAAACATTATTGGTTGATACTTCCACAAACAATCCCTACTGTGTGACCCTGTGAATATACCAAGAAGGGTCTAGGCAGAAAAAGACAAGGATGGCTCATTCATTTACTTGAATGATGCATTTTTTGATTTGAAGTTTGGACTACTCATGTATCACTCTTATTTTCTTACAAAAGAAATTGAGGGCTAGAAAAGCTTTGTTAGGGTTTCCATATTATTGACAAGAAAAATGGAAGGTGGTGGTTTTGTTAGGCACATCATGAAGGACATTTTCAAATATTTTTCAAAGACTTCAAAGCACATTGAGCTCGTTTTATCAAATCCCTCACTACCGCTCTTTTTAAGGAAAAAATATTGAAGTTAAAAGTTTTATTTAGCTTCATTACACGCACAAAGGTGAACAAATTTGAATTGTGTGTTGTTGTTTCTTTTATGATAATTTTGTAATTTTCCATTTTTCTTTTATGATTTATTAAGTTTATCTGCTTGCTTTCCTATTGTATTTGAAAAATATTTCTGTATTTTTTTAATTTTTATTATATTCAAGGTTTATCGACAACTTATTGTGTTACAAAATTAGTTTTTATATGGAATATGGGTACTCCATGTTTTAATTATTACCAAGGTTTACACTCATTTTCCTTAGTGCTATTCTTTATTTTTAAAGATTTTATGTTATTTTCCTCATTTAAAAAAAAATATTTATTATGTTACAACATCCTTGTTGTATTTGAATGAGATTTTTGTAATTTTATTTTTCTTCTTAAATTTTAGGGTTATCTGCATCCCTAATGTAATCAAACAATCTCATTTGTATGCATTCTCTTTGTTTTAATTATGCTCAAGGTTCACTCTTTTCTTCTCGTATTTTACCATATTTTTTAAAACATATTTCATGTGGCTTCATTATAAATGCATTTACACACATGCAAATATGTTTCAATTGTGTTCTATTATTTCTCTTCCAACATTTATGTATTTTTGTGGGATGTCGTTTTTTTTCGATGCAAGTCTCTATTTTCTGTTATGTTTACCGACATTCCTATTATTTTTGAACAAAATTCATATACTTTTCATTTTTAGTTACAATTTAGGTTTTTCTTATATGCACCCTTATTGTATTTGAATACAGTTTCTATGATTTTTCTAAATTTTTATTATGTTTTCGGTTTACATGCATCCTTATTGTTTGCATAAGAAATTAAGGGTTAAAAGTAAAAATTACCCACAATTTTGATGCTTTGTTTCTCCTCTCCTCTTGCGGCATGCTCTCCTTTCCCCTCTCGTCCTCCTTTCTCCTTTCTATCTCATCAATATAATTTTTCCCAACTATGCTACTCATTATTATTGCAATATATAAAATCACCAACAAGCGAGGAAATGAAGAAGCTTGAATTATTTTTTTTTGAATTTAAGATTGAAGACATTAAATTTCATAAGTTTGAGAGATAGACGAGACTCAAACACCCTCATATTCCTCTATGCGATATGGCACATGGCACATGTGTGAGGAAATGAAGAAGTATGGAATTTTTTTGTCTCAATTAAATATTGAGGACATCAAATTTCATGGGGTTGAGAGATAGACGATACTCAAACACCCTTGTATGCCTCTATGTGATCTAGCACATGGTGCATGTAAAAATTGAAACATGTTCTATAGAAGATATAATGTTGCATGAGCAATTACAGGTACAATACAAAATCTAAATGCAGACCTTCTCGAGCAACTACATCTAAGTACTGAAGGAAATGACCAAAATGGGCATGAGTTGTGAACATAGGTCGATGGGATTATGATAGGAAACAATGGGTACAAGTGTCAGTTTGTCCATCCTTTACATGTTCTTGTTATGAATCACATTTTCCACCATGTACACATCATTTTTAATGTAGAGAAATTATTCTAAAATGTGGGTCCACCACCTACATACAATGTTGATGTGTTGAAGATAAAACATATTGTAAAACTGAAGTTATAGGATTGAGTGATGTTTAATATAAAATTATTTCTTAAAATACTCCCTGAATAAATTTAGATTTTTCCATCGAATATCCGTGTAGGTAAAAATTTCAAAGTATAAGTAGTCAACCACACTCTTTGGTATGATCACACCTACAATACTATAAGCAAAGGAATAAATCCACCTCCTTGAAAGAAGAAAGAAAGAAAGTATTTTTAACATCCACGAGGCTAAAAATAGCCTATGGGACAGATTGCTTTTCCATCTGGCTTTTGTATTCGTCCCTTTTCCTGTGAAGTTTTACAATAACCGCTCCCAGCTTCTCAAGAAACTCTTTGCTGAATAGATTATCCCAAGAACTAGCTGCCAGAATACCTGTATAATTTTCCCTGCTGTCTTTGAGGGCCTCACATTCTAAAATGAAATGTTTTTCTGTTTCCACTTTTCTAGAAGAGCGAAAAATACATACTCTTTCCTCCCACATTTCTTTTGGCCTTTTCCAGTGCCCTGTTTCACAACGGAGTTGATGAGAATTAGTCCTTAATTGAGCAATAAGAATTTTTGATCTCCAAGAAATATTGGCCCCTATGTATGCCTTTTGCTGATGGTTATGAGTGGGGTTAAACTCTTCAATGTAGTACTTCTTCTTTCTCCCTAGCTCTTTCTCCCAAGTACGTTTGTGGAACTTATCCATAACAATTTTTTTTTATCTCTTTACTCTTTGTAGGACACATGCTCAAGCAAATGCCCCATTTACTAAACCATTTGTTATTTTGCCTCATCCAAGTCTTCTTTCTTTTCCACAATCTGTCACTAAACACAACCTTAGGCCATTTACCCTCTTCCATTTGCTCAATTTGTTTCAAATACCTTATGACTCGCACCATAGCAATTGCTTCAATAGGGGCAGCCCCTGTTTCACTTAACAGGATAGCATAAGGAACTGCACTTTTAATTTTGAATTTGTTTGTAATCAACCACTTCTGAATTTTCTCAATTTGTTTCCACTGCATCTCGGTTGTGCTACTGGCCCATAGTTCACAACCGTAGAGAATCACCGGAATCACTAGAAGCCCAAAAAGAGTTAGAGTGGTTTTCCAGTCCC
This sequence comes from Picea engelmannii, assembly GCA_009831015.1. Taxonomy (NCBI): domain Eukaryota; kingdom Viridiplantae; phylum Streptophyta; class Pinopsida; order Pinales; family Pinaceae; genus Picea; species Picea engelmannii. The sequence goes on along the minus strand of ML776863.1, from coordinate 497,313 downwards.
ACAACTCTGCCTCTCTACACCTATTTTGAAAAGAATAAAATGCTTTCCAACCCCCCAAAGTTCTTTTCTTTCTACAATCATCCCAACTTAAATTTCTTTTGAAGTCAATTACGAGGTATTTGTAGTCTGCAACTTCTTCTAGAATGTTGCCTTCAAAGTAGAACTTATGCTAGTTATGCTTTCTTTTGTTAGAGAAAACCACTACTTTCGTTTTGCTAATATTGACTTGCATCCCCACCCTTCTACAAAAATTCTCAAGGGAACATAAGTGCTCTTGAAAACCAAGAGTTGATTTAGCAATCAATATAAGGTCATCTGCGTACAAAAGAAGCCCTATAACGAACTTCCCCAAATGGATACCATCACCCCCTTGCGAATTTAGCCACTCTTCAAGCTTGTCAATATATAACCCAAAAAGGGTAGGAGACAGTGGGCAACCTTGCTTGACCCCGATATCGCTTCTAAAACTTTTAGAAATGCCTACTAAAGTTCTAATTTCGACTTTCACCTCTTCATACATCCTATGCACAGCTTCTCTCAAATGCCTGGGAACCTCGAGTTCCTCCATTCTACTCCAAATCTTATCCCTAGGAACCGTGTCAAAGGCTTTTCTGAAATCAACAAAGCAATAAAAAACTTCTTCCTTTTTTTCCCAAGCTTTTTCAATGATGTGCCTTAAAGTTATACAATGATCAACTGTGGAATAATTAGGTCTAAAACCTGCTTTCCCTTTAGCACATTTATCTCTTTCTTCTGCCCACTTGCTGATTTTCTTTTCTAACATGCTTCCAAATAACTTTGCAAACAAGGGGTTTATCATTATGGTTCTATAATTGGAGAGATTGTTGACGTCACCACTCTTGAAAAGAGCTATTTCCATTCTAGTTGTCCAATCTGTGGGGAACCCCTGCTGTATGATGTTGTTGAAATTTTTTGTGATGTGAGGTGAAAGAATTTTTAAGCCCCACTTTAGATACTCTTCTTGGAGTTCATCTAAGTCGTTTTCCTTTCCAGCGCCCAACCTCTTGATACCCATCTCTACCTCTTGCACCGTGAAGAGTTTTGTATCTGTGTTGACCAAGGGAGGAGGGTCAACCTTGGGATCTTTCTCATAAAGTTGTCTTGCATAGTCAAACCATTTAGAAGCTGTAATGTTGTTTTCAGTTTGCACCTTTTTCGGTTGGAGCTCCTTCCAGAACAATTTGGGGTTATTTTTCCCAAGGAATATTAGTTCTTCTCTCCTTGAAACCATGAAATCAGCCTTTTTCTTTCTTACTATTTACTGGTAAGCTTTGAGCTTTATGTTATCCTTGTCTAATTCCTTCCACATTCTCCTTGCCTTTTTGCATTCCTCGTCAAGCCAAGCATTAACTGGAAAACAATTTGTTTCAGACTTCTTAATTTTTTCTCTTTTGCACTCAGTAAGTGCGCTTTGAATTAAATGTGTTAATCCATGACTATGAAGGCCATGAAATGAGATTTCCTCCTTCTCGAAGAGCCTCTCTAATGTTTTTTTGAAGGTATTACAATTCTCTGGAGTCAAAAGAATTCAGCCATTTGGGGGATTTTGTTGAACACACTGAGTTTTTGACCCTAATTGCTTCTTTTTGGTCCAAGAGAAAAATAAATTGGCTTGTGATCCGATTTTAAGTCCCAAATTTGATCTCTAATCAACACTTCCTCCATTTTCCCACACAAATTATGCGAGCAAATTGCATAATCTACTACACTTGCTCTGTTGTAAGTATTGCAAGTGAAATTACCGAACTTTTCCCATCTAGTCATACCGTTACAAATGACTAAATTGAAAGTGCCACAAAACGTAAGCAATTGTTCTCCAAAGAGATTGCAGCCTTTATCCTCTGAAATACGTTCCCACTGATGATTACTCTCTTCTGTAAGCCAGATAGGGTCACCGTCTTCTTTGCAACAAAGAATGCTAGCTTGTTCACCTGCAGTTCTAGCATTGAAATCCCCCACTATAAGGACTTCACCTAGCTGAGAATATATTGCAATATCTGTTTTTAAGGCTGCAAAGGGATCTTTGTGGTCCAACCCTCTACTTTTGTAGATTTTTGAAACTTGTGGCGCAAAATAGCATGCTGCAATTCTGATGTGATTTCCATTTTCTGATATTTTAAGCCAAACAAATTGCTTATTTGGGTCTTCTTTTTCTAGCTGAATGA
>ML776863.1:483133-495077 GCA_009831015.1 Picea engelmannii | reverse complement strand
AAATAAATTGGCTTGTGATCCGATTTTAAGTCCCAAATTTGATCTCTAATCAACACTTCCTCCATTTTCCCACACAAATTATGCGAGCAAATTGCATAATCTACTACACTTGCTCTGTTGTAAGTATTGCAAGTGAAATTACCGAACTTTTCCCATCTAGTCATACCGTTACAAATGACTAAATTGAAAGTGCCACAAAACGTAAGCAATTGTTCTCCAAAGAGATTGCAGCCTTTATCCTCTGAAATACGTTCCCACTGATGATTACTCTCTTCTGTAAGCCAGATAGGGTCACCGTCTTCTTTGCAACAAAGAATGCTAGCTTGTTCACCTGCAGTTCTAGCATTGAAATCCCCCACTATAAGGACTTCACCTAGCTGAGAATATATTGCAATATCTGTTTTTAAGGCTGCAAAGGGATATTTGTGGTCCAACCCTCTACTTTTGTAGATTTTTGAAACTTGTGGCGCAAAATAGCATGCTGCAATTCTGATGTGATTTCCATTTTCTGATATTTTAAGCCAAACAAATTGCTTATTTGGGTCTTCTTTTTCTAGCTGAATGAAACGACCTTATTTTTTTCATACTAATACCATGATACCCCCATGCCCTTTGCCATTCCCTGCTGCCTTGTTCCACACTGCTATCTTCCAATACCCTTCAAACAAAGGTGTCTTGCACCCTTCATGCTCATGTGTTTCTATGAGGCAAATTATGTCTCTATCTTCTGCAATAGGCCCTAACCCAGGTCCTCGTCTCCATGGGTAACCCCTACAGTTCCAACAAACTAATCTTAAGGAAACCTGGGTATGATTTGATTGCTATTTGTTTTGGCATGCAAGACTCACAGTTGAGTCTTTGTCCCTGCTTGCCCATACTGACCTTGCTTCTTCATTTCTTGCTGAAGAGTTTGTTGCCTCTTCTTTGTTATCGTCTTGCTGCCTTGTTTTGGAAGGAGGTCCAAATTGCGCTATCACAACTTTACCTTTATAAATCCATGCTCTTTTTCCCTCATCTCTTGCTGCCCTAACTTTTGTCATCTTTTGATGAGAGATAATTTTATTTCTTTCGAGAACAAATAAATGATGAATTAATTTGTACATTTAGGGATTGGTATGTTAGGCCCGTGAAGACATATGTATCCCTAAACATGTTAAGCTATGTATGAGTCTTTTATAAATACAGATAGGAATTCTTCTCATCATATTAAATTCAGTTTATCCGTTTTAGACGGTGGTTGCAGGTTGTAGATGAAATAAATATTAATTGTGTTATTTGATTTATCTGTGACATTACACGAAGTGCCTTCCCTTTGCTTATATATGATGCATCAACTTAATTATAAAATGTTTCCTATACTTATTGGACTTTTTTGAAATATAACTCTAATAAATACTTATCAAGTATATTATTATTGTTTCTATTAAATTTTATGAATTTTAGGTTAAAATAATTTACCACCCGAAAATTTATTTACAAACATTGTACATATAAAAAAATTTATGCTAAAATAATTCACCACCCAAAATTTTCTTTAAGAACATTCTATATATAAATGTTTATACTTCTTAAACCAACTCTATTTGGAATAGAAATTTAAAGCTTTTATAACTTCTTTAAAAAAAAAAATGGTTTTGTAAGCAAACAATCTTTCATTCTGATTTCATATAATTTTTCATGACAAGTTCCAATATTTATGCTTTTGAAACTAACTCCACTTTGAGAAGAAATTTAAAGCTTTTATAAAAAAATTTAAACCTTTTATAAAAAAAAAAAAAAATATTTTGGTTTTATAAGCAAACAAGCAGTGACGTTGCAAGTACTTGTGAACAAAAAATTAAACCTTTTATAAAAAAATTTAAATTATTTTGGTTTTGTAAGCAAACAAGCAGACGGGCAATGACGCTGCAAGTACTTGTGAACGGTAAATGGTGGTGCAAGTGAGCGAATGGGTACTTGTTTGAATTCATAGGTATGAGAAACATAATTTAAAGTATACTTTAAAAATACACCATACGCATAGTTTTACAGGGTTAGTAATTCTAACATTCATTTATACTTCTCTATATTTATTGGTAAATCTGGAAACGTATTCGCCACTAATAGCTACTATAGGGTAATAGGGTAATAGAGTAGTGTATATAATTAATGAAATAACTTTATATTGAATTAATTATAGATGCTTCTTACATTTATATAATTATTTTTATAAATAGTATTTTTAATAAGTTCATAAAAATAGAATTTAGTGAAATTGTTGTTAACAACATATTATATATGTTATATAAAGAGAAATTGTGTACTCTAGAATTACCATATTCAGAAGAAGTTGTTTCTCGTATAATCTCTATGCATGTAGAAAAACTAGGATTAAAGAGCTAGAAGAAAAACTAACCAACAATTTGACCCTCAGTAATATGGAAAACAAATTGGATATCAAATCCATCAAAGAGGAAATGAATAAGCTAATCGAACTGGATCATGAGCGTAACAAAAGAGCCTTGAACCTCATAATTTTTGGTATACAAGAACAACAAGAGGAGGACGCTAGCAATAGTAAAAGAAGAATTAAAAAATAAATCACAAATTGATACAACTTACCTCATAGAAGCAAAGAGGCTAGGAAAAATAATTGATCACAAAGATAGGTTGATCCATGTCAAAGTAAGTTGTAATGACCATAAATATAGCATACTTAGTAGATCTCTGAGCTTAAAAGAGTCAGGAATATTTATAAATGAAGACCTCATTCCCGAAGACCGAGTTGAATTAAGGAAGGAAGTTCAAAAGGTAAAAGAAGTCAGGAAAGAAGGAAAATGGGAAATAATTAGAAATCAAAAAGCTATTGTTAGGGATAGAGACCAGAAGGATAATAATAAATAGGAATTTGGGACACTCGGGATCCTTTTTTGGAATTGTCGTGGCTTTCCATGGCGCAAAGGTCCTATGATAAGTTGGATCCCAAGTGATATTGATATTATCTGTCTAGCTGAAACTTGGGAGCATGAGGAGTCTAAGGTCCCTAGCATGGAAGGATTTGTCTTGTGGTTGGCATGGAACAAAAAATCCCACCGTAGAGGGATAGGAGGCATAGCTTGTTATATTAGAAAGATCATTTCTCCTCACATTCAACTTCATAAGATTGACCCTCTTAATCAATACATTTGGACAGAAATTTCAGACACCAATGCTAAGAAGATGTATATGGCAATTTGTTATTTTGCACCTATTGATTCTACTTTTTATAAGAAAAATAATCTAGATAGAAATTGTCCGTATAATAATTTAGAGCAAGATATTTATAATTTGAAAAATGAAGGTAATATCCTCCTACTAGGAGACTTTAATGTTAGGACTGCAATTAAACAAGCTACTCTTTTAAGTAATGAGTCCAACCATAATCCTTTATGGCTAGATGAGGAACTTGTTTTATCTAATAGCTACAAAAGAAGCTCTGAAGACCTAATTGAGAACTTGCTTGGTACTGAGTTGGTTAAGCTCTACAACTCTCAAGACCTAATAATTTGCAATGGAGTAATGAAGTGGCCAAACTCCAACCAGATGACCTATATTCATGAGCTAGGTAGTAGCGTTGTAGATTATGTGATATATGATATCCCCGTTTCCAACCAAATATCAAATTTTGACCTTTTAAATGACCATGAGCCTGACTCTGATCATAAACCTTTAACCCTAACTCTAAAATTTTCCATGCATAGGAGCACCATTGAAGAGAATTCTGATAATCAAAGGAATTGGCGATTTGACAAAAGTAAAGTTGACATTTTCTTAAAGGATTTAAATAGTAAATTAAACCTCCTAACTTATAAGGACAACATTGAAGAACTCTATCATAATTTTACAACTACCCTTTCCACTTCTTTTAACAAGTTCTCTTTTGAGGTGTCCTATAAAATGAATAATAGAATGACCAACCCTTGGTATGATAAAGAATGTAAAATTTCTAGGAAAGCCATTAGTGATGCTTCTAATGAGCCCTTAAAATTTGATAAGATCAATACGTACAAAGCCCTAATTAAAAGGAAAAAAAGATACCATATCAATAAAAGGCAAGAGAAACTTTCACAACTATACAAGTTGGATCCTAAGAAGTTATGGAGCCAAATTCTAAAACACAATACTAAAGAAAATAATAGGATTCCCTTAAGGGACTAGAATTCCTACCTTAAAAGTCTTTATGAGTTCCCTAATGCCATGGACACCATTCCTATTGTCCCTACAAAGGAATAAGTTTTTTCTTTAGATGACATAGAGTTTGGGGTTAAGCGGCTCGCAAATGGGAAAACTAAGGACATTGAAGGCTACCAAGATAAAAAAATTAAAATCGGAGGGCCAATCCTTACCCCTCACATACACAAGCTCTTCAATTTAGCAGTCAAGCAGGGATTTCCTAAACCCTAGATGCAAAGCCTCAATGTTCCTATTTTTAAAAATGGGGATAAAAACATTCCCTCTAATTATAGGACCATTATGATTAGCCTTATTTTAGCCAAGCTTTATGGAATTATTTTGGAAAAGAAGATTAGGATTTGGCTAGAAAGTCACGGCAAAAGAGATAAAGTCCAGGCCGGGTTTAGGAGATATCATTCAACGGTGGACCATCTTTTTACCTTTAGGATCATTGCAGAGGAGTTCCACAATACCCAAAACAATTTTTTTTGTTGTTTTGTTGACTTTAGAAATTTTTTTTACATGGTTCCTAGGAAAAAAATTTGGAATAGGTTGGAAGAGATAAAAGTGCCTCTCGAGTTGAGGGATTCTGCAACAAGGATGTATGAGAACATTATTGCTAAGTTTAAAAACACTGAGGACTGGTCAAAATAGATTAACTGCAATATCGAAGTCAATCAAGGTTGTCCCTTGTCCCCTACCCTTTTTGGCATATACATTGACAAATTAGAAGAATGCTTGAAAAAAGAAAGTTGTTTCATCCCTACTCTCACTGGTATAGTCATCAATATCCTTCTTTATGACGATGATATTGTTCTTATGGAAAGGAGTCTCCATGATCTTGAAAACCAACTAAGAATCCTCAAGGATTTTTCTCCAATACGGGTATGACTGTTAATACTGATCAGACTAAGGTCATGATTATTAAATCCAATAAGATCTCTTATGATACCTTTGTATATGAAAACAACAACTTGGAGGAAGTGACTTCATAAAAATATCTTGGAATTGATATTCACCACAAACTCAATTGGAATTATAGAATTCAGAAAAGGATTATCAGGGGATGGAAAGCTTATTATGGGCTTGAAAACAATTGTAAATCAGTTGATCTTTGGAGTTGGGATAAGAAGAAACTCATATTTGAGACTCTTGTTACACCTGTTATTATTTATGGATGTGAAGTATGGGGCTATAGTATCTCTCGTGAATCCTGGAGAAAGATAGAGAAAATACAAAAGAATTTTATAACCTATAATCTCAAAATTAAAGGAAATGCGCCCTATCCCATCCTCCTCTTAGAAACAAGCTTCTCCCCCATTGAGAGCATGGCTATGACTGGATACCTAATGTATAAAAACAACATGGAAGACAAGAGGCTACCTAAAATTGCTTCAAAATCAAGTCATAACCACCATCGATTCAAGCAAGGGTGGCATAAAGATGCCCGAACTTGGCTAAACTATTGGGGAATCATGGAAGAAACCATTTTGCAGAAAAAAGATACTATTAAAAAAAACGTCAAATCAAAATTTAAAGAGAAAATGTGGTGTGATAAAAAGTTAGAGGAAAAAAGAAAATTAAGGTATTATAAAGATGTAATCAACCCTAATCTAGAAGATCAAAATTATCTATTTGTTTTTCCAAGTGTAAAGAAAAAAATAAGCATTGCTAAGATAAGAACAAATTCTCACGAGATCCATAGTGAAACTGGGCGTTGGTCAATTCCTAAAACGCCATGGGATGAAAGAGTGTGTCACCTTTGTGACACTAAGAAGGTTGAAGATGAAAAGCTCTTTCTCTTAGATTGTGTAGCCTATACCCATATTAGATCTCATTTTCAAAATATTTATCACACTACCAACCTTCCTAACATATTAACTCAACAAAAGTATGGTGATCTTGGAAATCTTCTCTTAATGCTTTTCGAGCACAGAAACAAAATTAGAAATAATCGCAAGTAATCACTTACCCTCTTAAGGTACGATAGACCAATTCGGTCTTAGTGGACGTTAATCATCATCATCATCATCATCATCATCATCATCATCATCATCATCATCATCATCATCATCATCATCATCATCATCATCATCATCATCATCATCATCATCATCATCATCATCATCATCATCATCATCATCATCATCATCATCATCATCATCATCATCATCATCATCATCATCATCATCATCATCATCATCATCATCACATATTCAAAGGTAAATGCATGGTCACCTAACATCTCTATGATTATCACAAACCACCATTGATCAAGTTGAAGTTTTACCCATTCTAATAAATTTTGCACTCCATTGGGAGATGTTATGTCACTTCTCCTCCTTCCACTTACAATCACTATGTGGTTTTATTATTGGAAAGTACTAAGCCATTATGTGGCTGATCTCACTTGTTCAACATTAAACTTACAATTTGAATCCATTTTAATGATATTTTATATTTTCTTTAGGCATTCTTCTATTCAATGTAGATTTTACAAGCAACTTAAATTCCTTATTCTACGTTTATAATTACATATTTTCTTTTTTACATTTTAATGATATTTTCTATTTTCTTTAGGCATTCTTCTATTCAATGTAGATTTTACAGGCAACTTAAATTCCTTATTCTACGTTTATAATTACATATTTTCTTTCTTTACTAAATATTAGGATGAATTCATATTTTTAAGGGAGTAATGTAATTTCTTTGTAGTATTCAGTCCCTTAATTTCTTGTCACTATAGGTATATGGTTTTTTTTTTAAATTGGAAAATAATTTTTAAAATTGAAAATAAGAATTATGTTAGGTGTTATTGGCAAATGGCTATGATGTGATGTTTTAAGTTTAAAAAATCAAAATCAAAATGAAATAATTTAAAAAAAAACAAAAATTAGTGCAAAGTAATACAAAGTGGAGGCCCAACAAGGAATGGAAGGTGTTGGGAGTTGTTCCACCGTCCTCAATGTGCCTCCATTGAATGTGACTCATTCAATGGAGACACATCATATCAAACATGTAGCTAGTGTGGTCTAACACTAGAACTCTAGTGTTTGGGTAACTTAGCTCCCGAAGCAAACCCATTGGTTACTTCACCTTAAGTATCCATATTAATACATAACATAGACAGATCCATGTATTCTACTAGGAATCAATAAGTAATATTTATTATCCATTGACATGATACGAGGTTTAAAGACGTGCATATAAATACACGTAAGGATGATAACTCATGTACGTGGCAAAGGACATGACTTATCATAATTACATAGATTTATAATTTTCATGACTTATCACTTATTACATAGACTTATCATTGTCATGACTCATCATTATTAAATCATAATGCTTATATTACATAATAATTGATCTATAACTATTATTACATGATAATAAATGTATATTATAAGTATTCCCCCCTTAAAAATGCTTTGGCCTCAAAGTATAAGGAATGAGAAACTCTTCGGATGGAATGATAAATATTGAGTAACTTCTATCAACTAGATAAATTTTAGGATACAAGGTGATATGATGTTTGAAGCCTTGAAAAATACTTTTGCATCGAAAAAAATCAATCCATCTAAGGTCGATTTGTTTTGGAACTCTTTGATGATAAGATTCTAGATAAGGTATTCTTTGTTGTTGACTTGGAGGAACATAGATATTTGGATGCATGGTAAGTTTATCCTTATTAATATATATTTTAGTCTTATTGTGGTTTACTTGAGTCATCATGTCGATATCTGATGATTTTGTATCGGATGTTACTTTGTCATAGAATTGTTTCTTGAACTCAACTTCTAGAAACTCTTCCACTTATAAGAATTCATTAACAATCTGATTTTTTGTTTCTATCTATTCTATTGAAGTCTCTTTATATTTACTTTCAAGTTTTGGAGGCTCTTCCACTAATACAACTTCATTGAGAACAACATTGGTTTTTTCCACATTAATTGCATCGGTGTTAGACTAAGTTAGTGCAATTATCATTGTTTTGAGATTTTTGTTGCTCCTTCTCTTTATTTAACTTCTTCATTTATGTTAGAAACGTTTTATTATGATTTCTCAAATGAGAAATCTCATCGTCTTTATATGTGATAACCTTGTCAAAAAAAATGCATCTTTTGTATTGTTTCCTGACTATATTGAAGGATCATATTTGAGATATCTTTAAGGTATTTTGATGAGGGTGTTATTGATTTTGGATTCATTGTAATGTTCTGAAATGCCATCTTCATCTCCTTATAGGAGAACATCACAAAATGTTTCTCCATGTTTAAGATGAAAGTACCAATTTTTTCAATCCTTGTTGAGCCAAGAATTATGTTAACCTCTTTTTGATACATAGTTGTAACATTGAATTTAGATATGTATTCATAATCATCAATTGTTACATGCAAGTTCTTAATTTCATATTGTGCATTGCAAAAATTGATTATATGTGGCTCTGGAATTAATAATTGATTTGAGAAATTGATGTTTTTGTAATTTTCCTTATGGTTCACACTAATAATGATGTTAATCTCTTTTTCTTGAATACTCCATTTTAATGTTAACAATCCAAAGCATCAAGTTAAAACACCTTTATAAAATAATCTTCCTTGCTTTATTTTATCAACCATTCTTAAGCCCCTTTTTACTTCCTTCGAAAATTACCTACGTTAAAAAACTTAAACGTCTCTTTAAAATAATCCTTTATAGTGTTTAATTTACCACCTTGGAAAAAAAATTATACTTCAAAATACCCCTTTTAATTTTATAATTATAAATCCACCTAGTATCTATCCACTTTTTCTTCTCAACTAGACAAGAAGATATTTTGGTACTTAAGTTGGTACCCTTATATATGTTTTAACTATTGTGTAGATATCTTTCATGTACAAATAATTTGACAAGTTACCAATATTTTCACCTTTTTGACTTTTCATTTACTCCATGCAAACATTCCTCCATGAAAAAGATATTTATATTTCTTTTTCATTCCCTTATGAAAAATTCATCCACTATGGAATCTTTTCTTTAAACTTCTTTATTTCCACTTTTTAGAGATACTTGGAAACCTTCCTTTTTAATTATGTTTTCTTACCACGCACATGGAAATTAATTTTACAAGTATGGAGTCTTGTTTGACTTATACTTCTTGACATACAATTTAATAATACTTGGATAACTTTTCTTTTTTCTTTTTTTTTCTTCTTCTCCTCTTCTTTTTTTCTTTATTACAAGAATAAAGAGTGGGATACTAGCATGGAGATTATTTGCATAAATTTTTCTTGTTTTTTTCTTTTTTCTTTTTTCTTTTTTTCTTCTCTCTCTTTTTTTAATGCCAATAGAAAAATAAATTTGATCATGGATCAATGTAACAACTAACAATTATAATTTACCATAGGCCAATGGAAAGACCACTCTGGTACCACTTGAAGCCAACCCACTAGTTACTTCACCTTAGCATCCATAATAACACCTAACACAGATGAATCCATATATTCCATGAGGAATCAATAATTAATACTTATTATCCATTGCCATGATATGAGATACAAAGACGTGCATATAAATTATCATAATTACATAGAGTTATCATTGTCATGACTTATTGTTATTACATTATAATGTTTATATTACATAATAATTGAACTATAACTATTATAGCATGATAATAAATGTAGTATTCTTTAGGTATATTATAGCTCCTATGTGGCCTTTGGAACTCTTATTGTTGATTATACTCGGTGTTGTCCTTGATTGTTCATGTTCTCCCTCTACTCGACATTGTGTGGGCTCTTTGGAATAATTCATGTTCATTTTGGCAGTTCTTGTCCCTACTTGTTGGTGTTGTCCATATGATCATCAATGTTGCCTCTCTGCTTGGGATTGTGTGAGAGGGTGAGGAAACTATTATAGTCGACAATTTACTTGGTGGTATTATTGAATTTTCTCAATGTTGGACTCACTCATCAATGTTGTCCCTCTGCTTGGCATTATATGGTCTCTTTGGAATGGTTATTGTTCATTTATATAGTGTCGATGTTTTCCCTTTTCTCGGTCTTGTGTGGGAGGGTGAGGGTGTTGTTAGAGAAAACAATTTGTTGGGTTTTTGTGTGCATTCGACCTTGTGTTCTTTGACATGGTTAGAAGAGGATTTTGTGTTCCTTTTGTTGCATTCATAGTCATTCTTCTCACACGTGTTGTCCCTGTGCTAGGAATTGTGTATGAGGGTGGTCCTAGGTGTTGTTGGTGGTCTAACATTCAATAAAATTTGACATTGTGTTGTTGGTGATTTTTTATGTACATGTGCAGTTATTTTTTATGATGGATCATCATCATTTCTTGTCAATATTGTTCGTCTAGTGGGTGTCAAGTGGTCTCTTGTAACTAGGAGATTTATTTTGTTGTTGGTAACGATTTATCGAGCCATTTCTTGTAGAATAGTAGGGGAGTGGTTCTGTGTGGTGAATGTTGATTTTGCATGTTTTTTCTTTAATTTTCTATAGCCCTATTTTTCAATGTTATCCCTCTATGAGGTGTTGATTACATTTTATTTGAAATATTCCCTACTTTATTTTCCTAAGTTGACAAGGGTGTTTGTAATTTCCCTGTTGTTTTTTTCCTTTTGCTTCAATGTTGTTCCTTACTGGGTGTTTTGTGGGATCTTGCTTTCATTTTCTCTTGTGGTATATGGAATGGTTACTAACAGTGGTGTTAGGGTGGGTGCAAGCTAATGATGTTCTCTCATGATGTGTTAGTTGCAATGCAAACATGGAAAAACAACAATTTGTTAACTTGGAGAGATTATTCAATGTACTTTTACAATGAATTTGAATATGGTGTAAAAATATTAAATGTAGAAAATCAAATTAGCTTTCTGAATATATAACTTTTATTTATAGAATTCATGAATAACTATGTGAAATTTGATCTTTTCTAATAGTGGTATGTTGTTTTTCAAGCAAAATGTAATCTATATGTTTCCATTAGTGAAGGTGTTGAGTACCTTAACGATGGAGTTTCCTTCAAAAATTTGTAGAATTGTAAATAACCCATTGTTCTAGTGTAGGGTATTTTTTCAAAATTTATAATATTAATTATATATATATATATATATATATTAAATTATGAAAGTCACTATATCCTTGAAATTACAATTCCTTGCATTAGTGGAAGCTACGAGGGTATTAACATTAGCAAACACAATTTTTTTTTATATTGTATATCTCGGTGTCTCTAGTGTGATGTATAACTTATTCTAAAAATGGTTAAGATAATAAAATATTATAGCATAAATAAAAGAGGTATATATTTTAGGATTCTGATATATGTCAAGATAAAAATAGATTAAAAATAGTAAACGATATCATTATTATTTTTAAATTATATATTTGAAATTCGCATAGTAGTCTATATATCTGTCTGTAGTTTTATCGATAACGAATTTTTGTATCTTGTAGAAAAGTAGCATAAAAAATAAAGATATTGAGAGGTATTCATTAAAATGTAGGTTTCAATGTATTTGTAGACCAAACCACGAGGTTTTCCATCTTGAACCTAAATCGAAGCTAACCAACTCAAGAAACATATATGCTAGAATTTTCACTCCCACCTAAAAAAAAATTGAAATAAAAAGAACGTGCACATGCTTTTGGAACGCACACACATTCCTAAAGCACATGTGCACTATTAGGAACACAAATACACACATATTCCTACTAAAACAAGATCTCTCTCTCTCTCTCTCTCTCTCTCTCTCTCTCTC
>ML776863.1:468989-482525 GCA_009831015.1 Picea engelmannii | reverse complement strand
CTCCCACCCCCTCTCTCTTTACCTCTCTTTCCCTATATCTCTTTACCTCCCTATCTCCCCCCATCCCTCTATCTCCCTCCCTCTCTCCCTCACCCCCCCCCACGTGCGCCTCGGGTGGACAAGGAAAAAAAAAATGAAGGGAAGGGGATAAAATAGTAGGTATTATAGTAGTGGGAAAACCAACCACATTGTGGCATTTGAATTTAGGTAAGCAACATTCAAAAAAAAACAATCGAAGCAAGAAGGTTGAGCAAGAAAAATTCACTAGGAATGTGTAAACCCTCTAGCTAGGGTGTGATGACATGCCTTCATTATGTCTCTTATTTAACCAATCATGTATATACCTAACAACCAAGGAAGTGAAACATATTTCCATCAAGAGGGGCCAACAATGCGATGAATATCCCTCTTCTTCTCTTGTATAAATAAGATAAACTCGATAGAGGAAAGGTTTTTTTTCTTCTACAACTTTGTAAAATATTTTAGAAAATTAATGAATGAAAAGTCACCATTGGCCAAGCTATTTTGGATACTAACTTTAATTCTGAATCTTTTGATGTGTATAACTTCTTCTATTATTTTACTAAGTTTTGGAATGAGGTAAGCCTATTATTTTAAAGTGTATACTCTTCTCATGTATGAGAAATTTGTCCAATTTTGTTTGTCTCATAATTTGTTTGTCTATAGCCTATAAGCATAGTACTATAATTAGTTATTATTTTTAGATTTTTCTTGTTTGCATATATTCATAGTACAATTCCTTACCTAAACTATTCATTCAAACAAATCAGAGTTATTTCTCAACCTCCCATCAAAGGTTTAAAACATGCATAGAGGTCAATTTGATTTCAAAAACACAACTCTTGTGGATGAATTAATTTTTAGGAGGCCATGAGGATAATTGGACCTTTCTCATAGTTTTGTAATTAGAGTGGTGAGGAGAAGGAGGATTACTAACACTCTCACACAATTGTATCATTTGAGTGAGGAGAATATTGAACACAAGCCCTTTTCTCATACTTTTCTAGTTTGAGTGAGGATGAGGAGCATTGGCCCTTTCTTATACTTTCTCATACCTACTAATTTTTTCATGTTATGGGTGAAGACCTTGTTACAAGATTCAATTTAATGTTATCAAAAATATATATTGGAAATTATCATCTCAACTATTGAAAACCAATATCTTAAATATTGAAAACCGATATTTATAATAAATTTATGATGACTTAAACTAAAATTAATTTAAATTTAATAAAAAAAATTTTTTATTAGAATTAAGTGTGTATATACTTGGTGCAATCTAATTATGCACACACCAAACTAGAATGAGTTTCTCCACACACACACAAACATGGAGAAACTCAACCTAGGTTGGTGTGTGAAAGAATTAGATTGTACAAAGTATATATACGAGTAATCTAATAATATAATAGAATGCCCCTCATCATGACTAAACTTCTTTGAATGATAGTGACTAAAACTAGTTGAGATCAAATTTTGATGGGTGGATTGTGTCTTTTTCTCTAACATACCTATTCCTAGTGATTATATTGTTTGACTTGTCGAATTTTTGTTGGCTTTTTAACCATTTAATTAATGTGTTCAAAATTTATTCCATGAGGCGATGTTGAGTATAATTTTTCAGCATTGCCTATTCAAACCTAAATTCAAATTACATCAGAAACTATGTGGCAATCATTTTAACACTTGCAAGAGACGTTTTGAAATTATGCACACTAAAATTTTGAGATATTGGTAAACACTCATCTCCTTCACTCCACCTAATATTATCCACAAGTAGGATGAAATTAAATATGCCATAGAAAATTCTTGTAGTTAATGGACTAAATATATTCACTTAAATTTATTTTCTGAGTAAATTGTTTATATGAAATAAATTATTTTTTTAATATTAAAGTGTGTGGGTGTCGCTTTTAATAAAAAAATTACTGTATGGGATAATTTGGAATGGATTATTGTATAATATTTTATTTATTTTGGTATATTTTAGGTAGAAAAATGGAGTTATTGATTTGTAGGGCATGTGTCTTACTTTGGTGATTTGAGGTCCAAAACCTCCTCGAGCCTATTTGAGATATTAAATGGTCATTTTGGGGATACAAATTTTGTAATATTAGCTCAATGTTTTCAATGTTGTTTTACACGTTGAGATATTTACATGGCATGAAGATCATATTAGTCAGATTTCATATGTAGAAGTTATGCTTCACACAATTTGACTTATCCTATTGATCATCATGGTACCAAGTAGATGCCATGTCAACTTCCATTACTCACACATGTGGATCTAGTCATATGCAGACTTTCAAGAAGATTCTAGAGGGTCCAAAACCCTAACATTAATTAGAGGTTGAGGCATGCAAAAACCTAATTCTAACCATAGAGAGATATCAAGCTATGTTAAATAATTGGCCACAATGAGAAGAATGTGATCCACTCTTATTGTATTATTTATTGTTCCGTAAAAGAGAAAATGGGAGTGGGATATTGGAGAAAAACAAATGAAGTAGAAGATATTGTATCAATCATATTAGCCACATAGTTGATGACAATTACATAGTGAGTGCCCCTTTATTTGTATTTTAATTTCATAACTGAGAAGAAAAGAGAAAAACACGACTCACCTTCTAAATAAAATTTTTTCTTAACTTATAAAACTTATGTAGATTTTCATAGTTCCTCATAATGTTGTTTCAGATTTATGTATGTAAACTGTGTATGGAGCTTTTGAAACGTCCAACATTTCGAGTAGACACTCCACCCATCATCAAGGTATGTAAACTGTGTATGGAGCTTTTGAAACGTCCAACATTTCGAGTAGACACTCCACCCATCATCAAGGTATATTGAAGTAATGAGATTTGAAAATATTGTTGAGGAAAGGCTTATAAAGCTTGAAATTAATAAGAACATTGTCAAAAAGTGGACAAACACCAACCGTTATAAATTAATGGGAAATTAACTGATGTGAATTAATGAAAAATTATTAATAATTAAAGTATAAACATATAATTAAATGATAATTAAATAATTAAAGGCTAAGATAATGATGACAATATTAAGTTTAAAGATGAATTGAAATCAATAATAATTAGAAATAATGATAAATATAATCACAGGTTAAAGGAAAATTAAAGTATTATCCGAGGTTTAAATTAGAAAATAAGAGGGAGGGAGAAGGGGACTTTTAGATTAGAAAAATGAAGATAAGAAGGATTTTAGATAAGAGGATCAAGGGAGATGTGTAATGACCCCATCGTTACGACTACAAGTGAAGAGAAAAGTGCAATTTTTATTTTTATTTTAGGAAAGATGGCAACGATGACAACAACTGAACCACGCAACCTAGTGAAGAACACCCACACGCAGATCAGGCAACAAACAACTACGACTCCTCGCACTAGCGCCAAGAGAAACTGGACAAAACATACGTAAATCGACAGATAGTAACGACTACCTGCCTGACACAAACATGACGATGCCTACAAGATAACAGACAACATCCACCATCTGACACAACAGCCTTGATGGTCTCTGACTAGAAACATTATGGTGCGCGGACCCAACGCATGAAGGCGTTCAACCCAAGCACCAATAGAAACTTACAACGATCAACAACACCCACACAGAAAGCATAGACTCCGGCCAAGTTGTCATTCGCCTCTATCCAATAGGGTGTGCCATGATCCCCTCAACAGGAATCATGTCATCCCCAGCTAATAGATGCGATGATAACCATGGCGTAGAACAACCTATCTGGACCAAGAACTCAAGATAAATCCAACACGCTATGAGATGAAATAATAGGCAAGAAGACGACACCTATGCCCCCAAGCAATGGGTCGACAAGACACAGATGACATCACTCAGACTTAAATTTGTGCAACTAACCAAGGGGTTTCTCATTTTCTGATGAGGATTTTCTCAGGTGGGTGTCTTTTATGGTGCAATGTCCCAGGTGGTTTTCATTAACCATCATAAAAATTGTTCAATCACATAGTAACCGACCGATCTAAAATTTAAACATGACAAACTTCAAGGAACGATATACCCTTCTGTTTAAAAGGGGGTTTTATCAATTCACTTAATCAACACTTTTACCCTTATGGTTCAACACTAAACAAGGAAGCCATAACCCTAGAATGAAAAACATCTAAGGAAATTATCATTTAATCCTAAATTAAGACTAGACAATAATCGTAAAGGATTCCCAATCTTCACTCAAGGAATAAATTTTTCCTAACTTAAGAGTTGAATTTACACTAACATGAAGAAGGATAGATTAGCTACTTAATAATGAATCATTTATAAAGATCAGCATGTGCAGGCTTCCATTATCAATTAGTTAAATCCAAGAACACGCTCAAGGTAAATTAAGTGTCCTTTCTATATATATATATATATATATATATATATATATATATATATATATATATATATATATATATATATATATATATATATATATATATATATATATTAAATTCGACTTCCAATAATGTATATATCAAGTGTATAACACCGCTCACTATTATTGATATCTGAAACTGATATCTATCACTAATGACATCTAATACTAAAATAACTTCTTATCGTTGTCATAATAATAAACTGAGACTGTCATAATTGCTAATCATTGTCATATCTTAAACTGAAAATGATATCTAAAATAACTGAAGTTGTCATAAAAATCTATGCTCACACATTCATCAATAAATTATTTGTCACCCGTTATTATAAAAATCCTATTACTGGAATTGCAACAGATATATCTAGGTCTCACAACAGTTATAAATCACTGTTAAAAATTTAAATCGCTATCCCAGGGAAACATAGAGTAACAACAGTTCTGCTACTCAACGAAAGCATAAGTTCGTTGTCACCACATTAAACACGAGATGTCAACATTGAGAATGGGTTGGTAAAAGTTATGATGACGCAAAGGTAAAAAACGTGGCCACAACAAGACATGATTGCGCTAAGTCTCAACATAAGCAACACATTCTGATAGTGGGTAAATTCGTTGCCTATGGTTACGGAAATTTATGTGAGGGTGATACAAAATCCTGGTCTAGATTTCATCAATTCGTTGTCTCTTAATACAAATCACCGGGTCAAGTCATTTTTACAAGAAAGAGAAATATAATCGTTGTAAAAAATGGTCCCAAAAAAAACGCAGATCAAAGGGAGAGTAAAATCACAGTCAGTGGAGCAGTAAAAATCGCAGCTTAAGATTCGCCATCAAGAGTAATGAATTACAGAATAAAATCACAATATCAACCACATTATCGAATTGCTGGCAATGCTTCATAAATCATAGAGTTTTAACATAATAATGGCACTCATATTTATTAGTAAAATCGCAGTCCAACAAAGGGAAAAATTGTAGTCATTGAAGTAGTAAATCACAGTCTGAAGAATGTAATAACTAAGGGTAAATTCCTTGGGTACATTCGTCAACGAATTGCATTGAATTGTAGAGGGGATTCTTGTGGTTGAATGCTGGAAAAGATCCACGGAATTCGTAGTGGTTATGTATCCATATTGCAGAGTATAAGAGGGAGGAATTCGTTGTGCAAGCGATTCAAGTCGCAGTAAAAAATAATGACATCCACCATTACACGAGAAGAAAAGAAAACACTACCATAAACAGTGAAAATGCCCAGAAAAATGGCAGGGTAAAATTGCCATTAAAAGTGATAAAAACTCAGAATGTAATCACCAGGGAGTACATTACAAGCAGAGATAAAATATCCAGGAATTTAAATTAAAAACACAGAGTCAAAATTTCATGGATTGGTGTGTTGTAATGTCGAGAATAAATTCCATTAATAAAATAAAATGGAGGGTTAAGTTGAGTTACGATGAAAACCATTTAATGGGTTGTTGATTGCGTTGTCATGAGAAGACTGAAAGCTCTGCCAAAAATAAAATGCAGATAAATATACTCAATTGATAACACAGGTGAAGACAAATTAGTAACGGGTAGCGCTATCGCAATGAAATCGAATCGTAAACATAAAGGTAAGTTCACAGTTAAGCTTGGCAAGGTCGCAGTCCAATAAGAGGGTATATCGCTGACTGTAAAAAGGTAAAATGCAGAATTAAAAATTAAGGGACTCCTAGTTAAAAACGCATAGGGTATCCAATGGTTCGTGGATAGGAGTGATAAAAATGACAGAATTACTCAACACAAGAAGGTGAAAAGATGATCAATCAGCCAAGAACAATCAATAGGGGTAGACGACCGGGAAAAATCATCCTTCGCTCATCATCCATGCACAGAAAAGCAAGGCATTAGAATCTATAGGTCGTTGTGCACCAAAGTGAGGACCATCAATTCGGCTCCTGGCCGACTGCTCAGGCATGGACCGACGAACTAGGGATGAGGATGAAGACCAGGCATAAACTCTTCATAAAAATCAATTAAAACCAACAGGATAGTCACAACATCAAGGATCGAATGCCAAGGGAAGCAGGTCAAGCAACGAGCTTAAGGCTATGAGGAATTTAAGTTCTTGGTTAAAATGCTAAGTCAACACTTTCTTTACACAATTAAAAGTACATAAATGAAAGCGTAAAGTAAATAGTAATCTACCATGCAGAATAAAAGTAAGTGTATCGTAGCCCAAGTCGTCTGCTCTAAGTCGTTGTCTCGCGCGCTCTGTGTAGCTCCCGCTTGTCGACCGATGAGACTTCACCGATACCTCCCAACCAACACTAGGGGTACTCTTCTTCCCCCTTAGCCCTCCGATCCGCAAAGGGGATACACGCACTAATCAGAGAACAACTAGCTCCCAGCTCGCCTCGCAAGGTCGAGCTACCACTCCTCACCGAGTTGGGTATCCCAACTCCCACAAGCTAAGTCAATCAAGTCAAATTTCTGCAATGTAACATTATGCATAACAAAATATATCCATCCTCCTTATCCTCACTTCTTTATATAGAATTTCTAAGTCCTTTCTTTCCCAAATTCCCATTTAATTTATTGTTCAATAATTTAATTCATAAAAATCGTCCCTATACATGTGTCACCCATCCCCTTCTTTGCACCAGAATTTAATTTCATTAATTATTTAATCACTCCTATTTCCCTCACCCACCTAGAAGCATTCCTAGAATCGCTCCTAGGTGTCCCCATATTCCCTTACACATTTTAATGAATTACCCCATTACTATTTTACTGGTTGAGTTCAATTTGGAAAGTTCTTAAAGGCAAGATTCCTTGCTAAGTTAGTCATTATGTTTTTTCCTTATGTTTCCCCTTTCTCTTTATGTTTCCCCCTTTTTCCCTTAGTTTCCTAATTCTTTTAAATTTCCCTCTTTCCCTTTTTATCTAAAACTCAAATTAGCATGTGTAGACTTTACCCCTTTTCCCCTTTTTCTTTTTAGTTAAAAATTATAATTAGCATAGCAGAAAAACAATCAATTCTCTTTCAAAATTTTAAATCCCTCAGTAATTTGATTTTAATAATTTAATCGAGTTTCTTACCCCCTTTTCGTCACCTGTTTAATGATGATTATTATTATTTTTATTTTTTTACCACAAGTATTACTTTAGACCTAGATTTTAATTTCCGAGGCTGGGCGACATTTTATTAGGGAAATTGTTTTTAACTCTTTCTTATTACATTATTCATTCTAAGGCCATCTAGGTTTATTCGCTTATTGGTTAACAACGTGATGTGCCCTTCAGGACGTACAAGGTGCTCCAAGGGTGCCACTCGCCTCATTATGTTTCCCTTGCGTGACGTGTCCTTTAAGATGTACTACATGCTCCAAGGGTGCCACTTGCCTCTTGTTGTTTTTCTTGCGCGACGTGCCCTTCAAGACACACTACGTGCTCCAAGGGTGCCACTAGCCTCTTGTCTTTTTTATTGCGCGACATGCCCTTCAGGATGCACTACATGCTCCAAGGGTTCCACTCGCCTCTTGATTGACTTGGTAGACATCAAAAACCCCTGGAGTCAATACTCTGCCAAGTGATCTTGTGGGAGACTAAGGACCTCTAAGGAATCATCATGAGCGACTGTCATAGTCTGCCCTCATGGCATCATGGGTCTTCTCGAACTAGGTAGTCGTTAACCTACAGTTCAAGCCATGACAGGAGTGATAGTAAGTTGTGGTAGGGTTGTTGTCCACACCTCTCCCTCAACATCTCTGGTAGTCGTGCATGACCCCTCTAATCCACATGTGAGTCTGGTAGGCAAGCTATCGTCAGCCTGCATCATCAACGAATCATGTCAGAAATAAAATCCATAATCATAACATCTAATCAGATGCACATAAGTCATATATATACAATAGTCAAACCCTAATAGTCCACTTCCTGACTCAATCCGAATTCCAAGAGTTTCATTGATGCCTCTACATCCTCGAGGTCCAAAATCCTTCACACTCAGGAGAACCGAGTCAATATCACTTGTCTATATCAATACAACAAAATAACATGTCATCTTATCCATAATGCCTCATAATCATAATCAAATGCCCCATAGTATAATAATCTGGATCACTTGCAAGCAAGTGTCCTCAAGGAATAAGTTCGCTCAGTGCGGGAAAGAGAGGGATGTTACAAGATGAAAATAGATGAGAGGGGGAATGGAAATCTAGAGTATGGATAAAACAATTTAGGTTTGATTCCTGAAGCGATGAATGATAAGGTTCCAAGATTGGCTAAGTTTATACCCATCAGCATAGTTAAAATTGTTTGGATATTTTTCAATTTCCAGAGCTTTGTGAATGATGTGAGATGAGTAATAGGGTGCTAAGGATAGGATTTTGGTTTGGTCAAAATAGATTTTAAATTTAAAGGAATGTTCAACAATAGCTAATTTAGAGATGCTATTGTGGGTTGTGTCAACTATGTTTTATTTGAGACGAGATTTGAAGGATTTTCCAATTTTGCTAATGTATGTTTTTCCACAAGAGCAAGGAATTTGGTAAACTCTTGGGCCAAGCATGGGGTCAAATTTATCCTTATCAAATATGATGGTTTTGAAGGGCTTGAAAATGGTTTTGATATTCTTTTTAGCGATAATTTTGGATATGTGATTAGTATTGTCATGGATGTAGGGAAGAGAAGTTAGAGCTATGGGTGGGGAAGAAGAGTGAGAGTTGTTCGATTTAGGCTTGTAAGTTGAGTGAAAATATTTGTTAATTTGATAGCTAGAGTAACCATTGGACATAAGGGCCATGTTTAGGTGGGATTTTTTCTTCTCAAGGAATTCAGGGTCTAGGATTTAGATGGATCGAGTAACTAGAGTTTTGAAGAAAGTGAATTTTTGGGCAGGATGATGATGATATTGGGCATGAAGGTATATGTTAGTGTGAGTCTTTTTCTGATAAAAAATTTCAGTAAGGGAGCCATTAGGGAAGCAAGAGACAAGAACATCCAAAAAGAAAACGGGACTATCTTTTTCCATTTCCATGGTGAATTGGATGTGGGGGGAAATGTTTATTTTAAAAGTTGAAGAAGGAAGTTAGAGAGGATTGGCCATGAGACCAAACAATGAAGGTTTCATCAACAATTATGAACCATCATTTAGGTTTGAGATGAAATTTGTTTAGGGATAATGTATCAAAATGATCCATGAAAATGTTAGCTACCACGGGGGATAAGGGGTACCCCATGGTTGTACCTTCGGTTAGTTCATAGCATGTATTGTTGAAGGAGAAGAAAGTGGAGGCTAGGTAGATTTCAATAAGGTTAAGGTTTCCAGGTCCACCATATTGGAGATGAGTTCTAGATATTTGAGGAACAAAATCTTGGTAAATAAAGATACAACATCATAAGTGATCAATAAATCTCGGTCATCGAGTTTAAGATCACGCGTTTTTTGAATAAAATCAAAGGAGTCTTTTATGAAGGATGAATTTGTTAGCGTTAGAAGTCACTCCTGGATTGCTTGCAGGAGCAGAGCCCAACGCCCATCAGTTTTATGTCACGATTTGTTTATAAAGGGTGATCAAATGGAGATAATGGCTCTAGGAGGTATCACTCTAACTCAGGGACTGAGTCTGGTTCATAAGGATAGAGGAGGTCTGGAATCCTAACTTCAGCCAGTAGGTTGATTTAAACATGAACAGATGGAAGACTTAGGAGAAAGTGGACAAACAACTCTGGGCATCAGGCTTGCAGCAGTTTGCAGAGGAAAAACTCCGAAAACAGGATCCTCCTGGTTCAGGGCTTCAAGAAGCTGAAAGAGGACTTGACTGGATCCTCCAATTCCAAATCATTCAGCGCTAAGGGAATTATAGGGACTGATTAGAGGCTCCGTAACTATTACAGTGATCCATTACAACATCATCCTATAATAGTTACAGCTCGACTGGATCCTCCAATTCCGAGCTGCTCTAATACAGTGTAAACAAAGATATGATAGAAACTGGCATTCATAAGGCAAGAAGTCTCCAAAGCTCATACATAACCGGAAAAACAATGCTTCTTTAAAATTTTACAACCAGGGAGCTCTGCTCAACCATCGATGTTTATAAAAGTGGTCAAAATGCCCACATATACTTCGAACAAAAACACTGGAAGATAAATCGAGGCATTGTATTGAAGACATTACGTCTTCACATTTACTGTGTCTGCAATCTCTGGACGTTCGTGAGCTTCACTCAGACGCAATCGTGTTCTAGAGGCCCTCTGACTGAATTGACCAGCCTGCATTCATTCCTTGGCTTTCCATTTATGGAGGAAACGATGCCCAACTACCCTCAGCTGTTGTAATAACTGTTTCATTGGAATCGGGGAAGGCCCTGGCTGACTCTGTAGCTACAGGACATGGAAACCTTCATATTCTACCATTTGAATCTTGCTTGGAGGGATCATGGTAGGACTGACGAGTTGTCGTGAAGTGGTGAATGGACGGTGATTGTTCAGGGAAAACGATAGGGTGGATACAAGTGACAGGATCCATGGGTGTTGAAGTGTACGATCCAGGTGGGGGAACACAATGGCTGAGAAGAAAATGCAGATGTCATAATACGGGAAAGGACGTGGCGGCAGGGGATAGGTAATGGAGGTCTGTGATGAATGTTTCAGGATTTCGGGGATTCGGGATTCGCGAGTTTGGAGTGCGCGAGTTCTTTATATCTGGGATCCCCGATATCCCGATGTGCGATGAGCTCCTCTCCTAGGGACTAGCCCCTACCGGCTAAAATATGATCCATATGACCTGTCCTCAGCTCTGTCGGGAAATCGCGTATCGGCATATCGCGATTCCTGTTTCTATGTGCACGGGAATTTCAATTCCCCGATCCCCGACTCTGCGGGATCTATCGCCACGTGTCTCCTCTGAAGAACAGCTCTGATCCTCTCGGCATTTCGCGTCTCGCGAAATAATAAAGCTGCCTTTTGTGTGTTGAAGTCGCGACGGGCGAAACGTCGAGGTGGCCAGCCCTTGCGACACGCGCCCCTGGATCGGACGACTTATAATTGTCCTCCCAATAGAAAGGACCCCTTTACTGCTAAATGTCGGGTGTATTGACAACCCCAAGATCCCGATGATCGTTGATCTGGCTTCGTGGACGGATCTCGGCTGCCAATATCAAAAATTTGCCCGCTCGCTTGACCCGCTACTTGGAAAAACAAAAACTCTCTGAGCTGCGCTTGAGCATTTTGTGCAACTAGCGGGGCCAAAAGCTTCTCGAACCCATGACTAGAATTATTACTAACATCAGGCTCCATGGGGGATAGAGTCGTCCCTGCGATGCTCTAAGAACTCCTCCTGCAGTTCCAGTCGCCTTTGTTGGGCTATGGAGTCATTATTAGGCCGAAAAAATATATAAAAACGAACAGAGAAACAAAAGGACAATATTTACACACCAGAAGAGTCATCAAAGACTCAAGTGAAACATTTTTTTAGGAAATTCCCATTTACTGGGCCGCTGAACATTTCTTCACCTTCCAAATCTAGCAACCTGTATGTGTTGTTCGAGAAAGCCTCGGAGATTCTGAAAGGCCCAATCCAAAGGGCTTCAAATTTGGTGTGCTTGCCCTTATCTTGTTTAGGAGCATCCCATTTCAGTACCAGGTCTCCTACCTGGAAATGCTCCTTCTTGGCCTTCCTGTCAAAACCCTGCTTGATTTTCTGCTGATGGTCCTGAATCCTATCTAATGTCTGCTCCCTAGCCTGTTGGACCTCTACTAGCTGATGAATCCTCCTGATCATGTCGTCGAGCTCCTCCTGATGGTCCTGGAGGAATTTCGCTACAGGGATGGCTAGCTGAGAAGGGAAAACAACTTCGGCTCCGTAGACTAACTGGAAAGGAGACAGACCTGTAGCCCTCTTTGTAGACACCCGATCAGCCCATAGGGCGAATTTAAGCTTCGAGTTCCAAGCCCTTTGATTGTCTTCCAACAGATTTTTGATGATTCTTATTAAACTTTTGTTGGAGGACTCTGCTAAACCATTGCCTTGCGGGTAATACGGGGTGGAGTGAATTAGTTTAATTCCAAACTGCTCACAGAACCTTGCCAATGGCTCAGACCCGAAAGCTGCTGCATTATCGGTGACAATCTTATTTGGACAGCCAAATCTTGTGATGAGGTCCTCCAAGAATCCGATGATTACCTTGTGGGAAGCACTCCTGGTGGGAATAGCTTCAATCCACTTGGTAAAGAAATCTGTAGCAGTCAGGATCCACCTATGCTGCCCACTGGAGGGAGTGTGAATTTCTCCAATAAAATCTAGGCCCCACTATTGGAAAGGCCCTGAAACCACCACCGGTTTTAATGGCAGAGACCTGAGCTGCTGCTTTCCTGCAAACTTCTGGCATTTGATGCAGGCTCTGACTCCTTTGTAGACATCAGTAAATACGGTAGGCCAGAAGTACCCAGCCCTGAGGATTTTGTGGGCTGTGGCTCTCCAGAAATGGTGCCCTCCACATAGACCGTTGTGAAATTCGGCCATGATCGTCTCGGCCTCTGGTGGACCAAGGCATTTTAAAAGCACTCCCAGAGGGTATTTCCAATATAACGCCTGATCAATTAGGCAGTACCTGACTGCTTTGAGCTTTAGAGCTCTTGCTTGGCTTTTTTGCAGGCCATCTGGAGGCCGCAGCTCCTGCAAAAAGTATATGACATCCTTATACCAAGGACATTGAGCCAATGGGGGCTCCCTTTGATGATCTATGTCAGACACTCGACCCTGCTGAATACTCGAGCATTCATTGATGAAACTTATCCCCAAAGCTTGGCAATTTGCCTCAGCCAGTAGCTTTGTCTCCCTTGCTTAGCTCATTCAGCTGACTTTCCATAAAAGACTTCTCGTATGCAGATTGAGTGAGATGAGGAAAAGGAGGAGCGTCTCCAACGCAATGGATTTCAGGATCAAGCTCCTCTGATTCTCTTTCTTCCCCCTCAGTCACAAAATTGTTTTGAAAAGGGGCCTGAACCTTCTGATCTTCTCTGTCTCTTCCCTTCTCTTTCTGCACATTCGGGGGAGTAAAGTTATTTGGCCTCCTGAAACCTCTATTATCAGTGTTCTGAGGACTTCTGTACATAGG
>ML776863.1:440747-468939 GCA_009831015.1 Picea engelmannii | reverse complement strand
TTGTATCATCTGTCTGATGGGGCGTGGAAGAGGAACTGGATGGAGAGGCTTCAGACCTACTCTGAGGTATATTCTTACTAGCAGCGCTCCTGAGTCGGTCGACGGCCAACATATTGGATTCTACCTCCACGGCTGCATCTTGCATGAGGGCCAGGGTAGTGGCTCTTCTCTCTCTCAGTAGTAGGCAGAAATTAGGATCAAAAGCACTGGAGTAAGTGATCTTTGCCGAAGCTTCGGAGGGCTTTATCTCCGGAGGGATTCTGTTATACATTTTGTTGAATCTCTTGGAAAAGTCGGAGACAGACTCTCCTTCCTCTCTCCTTAACGACCCAAACTCCGTCATGTAATACATAAAATCCTTTTTATCTCCCCATTGCCTCAGAAAGGCACTATCTAGTGCTTCGATCCCATCAATAGATCCGGGAGGCAGGGCCTTGAACCATTTTCTAGCCTCTCCCTGGAGACTGTGGACAAAAATCCTCATCCATACATCTGCGTGCATGATAACATGGTCATCGGTGAAACTGTAAAAGGCTTCTAGGTGCTCGTCTGCAGTTACGTCCCCCTCACCCGTAAATTTAGGCAGCTTCTTGAGGTAACCATCCACCGGGAGGGCGTTGAGGGGCTGAGGTAATACAAGGGGAGCATACCTAGCAGCTATAATAGCTTCCATCCTGGTCATAGGGGGATTTGCACCAGCCATGGGAATATTAGGCGGCGGAGAACTCGGAGGAGAAGGAGTTCGCGAAGGGGCTGGCGGGGATAAATCTTGGAGTGGGATAGGAAACAAGAGGTGATCCAAGGAACAGGGCACCGAACTCCAGTCGGCAGGTTCTCCTCCCTGTGCAGAAGTGGGGAATTCTTCTGAGGTTGCGGGTCTATGCCCAGGTACAGCTTCAAAGGAGGGGGAAGTGACAAAGTCTTGTCCCTCGGGTGCCAAACCAGGAGAGGAAAACTCAACAGGAACACTCCCAAAATTTAAGAAACGGGAAACTGCATATACAGGTCTGTCAAAAATCTGAGGAGGAGAAAAAGGGGCTCCAACAGAAGAGTATGGTGGATTACCTGGCTCGGTGATGGACTTTTCTTCCTCAGATGCCTTTCCCTTTCTGAGCACCGCCTCAGGATCCATTTCAGGTGTAGCTAGAGGTAGTTGTGGGTGAGACCGCGTATGCCTGCCTATGAAAGCCACAATTTACAGAGCAGGTTCTCCCCAGCGGAGTCGTCACAATGGAGTCGCCAGGTGCAAATTAGCAATCTGAAAGGCTCTGATAATCCAATGCACCTTCGGATTCAGAGGCTCAATGTCGTTCTACCCAGGGAAAATCTTCAATTCTGTCCCCGGCAGCGGCGCCATAAATGTTAGCGTTAGAAGTCACTCCTGGATTGCTTGTAGGAGCAGAGCCCAATGCCCATCAGTTTTATGTCACGATTTGTTTATAAAGGGTGATCAAATGGAGATAATGGCTCTAGGAGGTATCACTCTAACTCAGGGACTGAGTCTGGTTCATAAGGACAGAGGAGGTCTGGAATCCTAACTTCAGCCAGTAGGTTGATTTAAGCATGAACAGATGGAAGACTTAGGAGAAAGTGGACAAACAACTCTAGGCATCAGGCTTGCAGCAGTTTGCAGAGGAAAAACTCTGAAAACAGGATCCTCCTGGTTCAGGGCTTCAAGAAGCTGAAAGAGGACTTGACTGGATCCTCCAATTCCAAGTCATTCAGCGCTAAGGGAATTACAGGGACTGATTAGAGGCTCCGTAACTATTACAGTGATCCATTACAACATCATCCTATAATAATTACAGCTCGACTGGATCCTCCAATTCCGAGCTGCTCTAATACAGTGTAAACAAAGATATGATAGAAACTGGCATTCATAAGGCAAGAAGTCTCCAAAGCTCATACATAACCGGAAAAACAATGCTTCATTAAAATTTTACAACTAGGGAGCTCTGCTCAACCATCGATGTTTACAAAAGTGGTCAAAATGCCCACATATACTTCGAACAAAAACACTGGAAGCTAAATCGAGGCATTGTATTGAAGACATTACGGCTTCACATTTACTGCGTCTGCAATATCTGGACGTTCGTGAGCTTCACTCAGACGCAATCGTGTTCCAGAGGCCCTCTGACTGAATTGACCAGCCTGCATTCATTCCTTGGCTTTCCATTTATGGAGGAAATGATGCCCAACTACCCTCAGCTGTTGTAATAACTGTTTCATTGGAATCGGGGAAGGCCCTGGCTAACTCTGTAGCTACAGGACATGGAAACCTTCATATTCTACCATTTGAATCTTGCTTGGAGGGATCATGGTAGGACTGACGAGTTGTCGTGAAGTGGTGAATGGACGATGATTGTTCAGGGAAAACGATAGGGCGGATACAAGTGACAGGATTCATGGGTGTTGAAGTGTACGAGCCAGGTGGGGGAACACAATGGCCGAGAAGAAAATGCAGATGTCATAATACGGGAAAGGACGTGGCGGCAGGGGATAGGTAATGGAGGTCTGTGATGAATGTTTCGGGATTTCGGGGATTCGGGATTCGCGAGTTTGGAGTGCGTGAGTTCTTTATATCTGGGATCCCCGATATCCCGATGTGCGATGAGCTCCTCTCCTAGGGACTAGCCCCTACTGGCTAAAATATGATCCATATGACCTGTCCTCAGCTCTGTCGAGAAATCGCGTATTAGCATATCGCGATTCCTACTGCTATGTGCACGGGAATTTCAATTCCCCGATCCCCGACTCTGCGGGATCTATCGCCACGTGTCTCCTCTGAAGAACAACTCTGATCCTCTTGGCATTTCGCGTCTCACGAAATAATAAAGCTGCCTTTTTTGTGTTGAAGTCGCGACGGGTGAAACGCCGAGGTGGCCAGCCCTTGCGACACGCGCCCCTGGATCGGACGACTTATAATTGTCCTCCCAATAGAAAGGACCCCTTTACTGCTAAATGTTGGGTGTATTGACAACCCCGAGATCCCGATGATCGCTGATCTGGCTTCGTGGACGGATCTTGGCTGCCAATATCAAAAATTTTCCCGCTCGCTTGACCCGCTACTTGGAAAAACAAAAACTCTCCGAGCTGCGCTTGAGCATTTTGTGCGACTAGCGGGGCCGAAAGCTTCTCGAACCCATGACTAGAATTATTACTAACATAATTTTTTCTTGTAAAGGATTTAAGTTTGGCAGCAAGAAAGTGGGTAAGCACATGAGTGGGGGCACCAATAACACTTACTATAGGTCCGAGGGGAATGTCTTTTTTGTGAATGTTTGGTTGTCTATAGATCCTAGTGGTTTTTGAGTTATTAGGAATAAGTTTATTTTTAATGTTTGGGTCCAAGGAGGAAGATTCAATGGCTTGAGTGATGATGATAGTAATGGTACTAAAAGGGTTTTTAGCGAGAGGTTTGTGGGAGGAAGATGAAATAAGGTAT
This sequence comes from Picea engelmannii, assembly GCA_009831015.1. Classification (NCBI taxonomy): domain Eukaryota; kingdom Viridiplantae; phylum Streptophyta; class Pinopsida; order Pinales; family Pinaceae; genus Picea; species Picea engelmannii. The sequence continues at coordinate 465,494 of ML776863.1, read as the reverse complement.
TGAAGTTTGGATCCATAGTCTAAGGTATTCAGGATGGCGATAGTGTTACCTTTATTGTATTTTAAGATAATGATGTTAGGGTTATTATTAAGACACCGAATAGATTGAAATTCTTCTTTAGGAAGGTTAGGTTTGAATACCATTACTATCCTCGTCACTCAACGACTTCCAATGATCATAATGACTTCTAGGTTTGGTTTGAATATCATAACGAATTCTATTGATCACGAATCTGTCATATTTGTATAGATCATCCATTTTAGGAAAATGGTCTTTCACAACTTTGAATAAATCCCACTTTCCCCCCGCTTCGCTAAAGAAGTTTGCATAGAAAGTGAAATAAGCCCCATATTTATTCTTCTCATATTCCCAATCTAGTGCACACAACAAAACACCAAATCGCTTCCCCAAATTCCCACATTCTGGTGACGATGAGATGAGTAGCAACGAAGGATGAGGGATATATGCTTCTACCAAAAGGATAGGGAAATACCTGTGAGAAGTGACACAACATAGGAGACAATTTACAAAGACTGAGTGGCATCCTGGACACCTTAGCTTATCTCGATTGCAAATTCGGTCATCGAGCATGGAGAAAAATGTCGGCATTGCATTGGCTATTTTTAAAATTATGATGATGTAATAATTTTGATGTATAGGCATTACTGTGAAATGGTTCTTATGGAATGAATTGCAAGTTGTAAGGTGCTCGGCTAGAGGGGTGTGGGCACCCTTTCCCAAGTCTTCAAGGAGATGGAATTTTGGGTTGCTTCGACACCCAAGAGTCGCACTAGTTGGTTAAGTGGACGTCGTTGGAACGTGAACATGCCAAGGGGCTTTCCCAAGCATGAGGCAAAGCATGGGGTAAAAGTGACCAAGAAAACAGGCACATCAAGCTAGAATACAAGTCATCTCAGAAAGGTGTGCATAAGGTAAGGGTGCACCAAAGAGGTTGAGGCACATCGACACGAGGAGCTCACCCAAGGTTTGGGTGCACTGGTCCTAAGATATGTGAAGGTTCATCAGCACACTGGTTCAATTGGGTTCATTGGTTTGTGAAGGGGTGCATCGGTCCGTGAAGGGGTGCATAGGTCCGTGAGGTCATGCTAGTCCATGAAGGGACACAAAACACCTAAAGGACATGACGTTTCATAAGGTGTTTTTTGGAGTCCATATAAGAACGAAAGACACATAACCAAGAAGGGAGAGGGATAGGGGAAAGATAAACACCAAGGTTCTAAGGTAGATTCAAACAAGGAGGGGTGAGCTCCCTCAAGGAGCCAAGTCGCTCCACATGGGAGGGCTTGTGCTTCCTTGAGGTGATTATGTGGATAGAGTTGGGGAAACCTTCATTGGATTGAGTCTAGCAAAAAGGGTGACTTTGGAGTTTGGGGAAGTCTTGTCGCAAGTCTAGGTGAGACATGCTATGAGACAAAACTGAAGGTCTGAGTGAAGTCTTACAACAAAGAAGAGACAACAAGTATGTGGTGGGCACACGTCTGAGGCACACCAATACAAGAGTTTCAAAAGTTGTTGCGAGAGACAAGTCTTGGTGTGATGAATCTATGTATGAGTGTCTTAGTGAAGTGAGGTCATTCATATGACTCTGCTTGTAAACCGAGCCAATAATGCTCGTATTGTAATTTTTTTTCAATAATAAGAGTTAATCGGGTGTTAGGCATGTCTTGTGTTTCATGCACTATATATGTGTGTCCCTTGTTTGTTTTACAAGTGTTCTCTATATTTCTCATGTTCATGGATGTATGTTTAACAGACTAAGTGTGAAGTTGTTAGAAAATTGTCTAAGTATACAAGTGATTTACACTATAGTAGGAGTGTGGCTCATCCATAGTGTACAATGGAGTATGGGTATGCTCTAGGTGAAGAGGCATAGTCTAGATGAAGTATCCTTGGTGTTGTAAAATAGCCAAGTGAGAACCATCATGGTGTTGCACACCCTCAGGAGGAGCATGATAATAAGATTTGGGCAGACATCCTGTGGGGACATGAAAAATGGTATCAAAGCATAAGTGGCTCTTCACCACTACTGTGGTTAGAACATATTTTTTGAGGCGCACTTGTTGTGAATACAGTTTGGGCACAGACTTGGTGATTTGTTCGGTAAGATGGATTGTCATATCACATAGGAAATCCAGGCCCAGACTTGGTTTGTTTGATTTGTGACAAAAATAAGTGCTATACATGTGCACACACCTTGACAATACTAGGTGCAACATTTGTGGTGAAACAAAGCACTTGGGAAAGGTGAAAAAATGCAGGACTTGTCATAGATATGATCACAAAAGTGATTGCAAAGGTTGATCGCAGCCATGATCGCAGCCATGACCACATAAGTGATCGTCAAGTGGAGAATTCTAGATTGTGACAAAGTGGAGGCACCTTTATGCAGACTTAGGACAGGGCAGGTGGTCATGTGACGAGTTGAGGCACTTGGGTGAATTGGGGAACTTGATGCGACCTAGAGAAGATTTGCAACAAGGAAGTTGGTTGGGCGCATTTTCAACATGACATCTTTGTGTTGTGCATCACCAAGAACAACAGTTGTGTCAAGCTAGGTTCTTGGATGAGTCGTTCGACTATAGCCTTCATATTATTTATCTCTTCATAGAGTTATGATATTCATCTAGCAATAGTATGGCTTAGCAGTCAAGTAGTGTGTGCATGGTTCCTTGAAGTGGAAGTAGTAAAGGTGTGGAGATGGAAGGACATTGGAGATGGATTTGGCTGGTTGCATGGGAAGTTTGGAACTTAGATTTATTTTTTAAGTGGACATACAAACTCAGTCTTGTATCATAGTGAAGGTGATATGAAAGTTTGTGGAGATGAAAACAATGATTGAGGTGATTTCATGCGAAGAGTCAGTGGCTTGGGTGAGTGCAATCCTAGGAAAACAGAATTGAACCATGGGTGTAACCAAGAATGTCGTTGGAAAAGGTATGGTTGGTTTTGATTTCTTTCATTTCCTAAGAGTTGCAATGAGTTCTTTGAAATGAACTCATGTGAATCAGTGGTTCAAGTGAAATCGATTTTCATGGTGAAAACTGATAGACTTGAGGGTGACTCAAGTGGTGCAATTTAAAAAAATGTAATCGTTGGGACACCCTTGACTTGGGTGAATGTTCAGAGAGCTTGGGGTGACCATCTTGGATGAGTCCAGTGGTGGAATTAGGAAGAATTGGATTCGAATGTGGAGGTAGTTTGAGGAATCTTCCTAACTCTTTGATGAGGCGCATTGGACATGTCATTGGGGTGAAGTAGATTGTAAGGTCTGGACATGTCGATTTTGAGAGGATGTAAGAGGTTCCTTGGTTCTTTGGTGCCTTAGACAAATATTTTGAGTCATGCAGTGACTTTAAAAGTCACGACGACAGTGCCAAAGTATGAGACACTTGTAGAGGTGCAAGGAATTTTTATTTTAAATGATGGATGGAGTCAACAAAGAAGACCACTGAGAAATTGTTGACACTCAACCTGAATGGGTTGAATGCAGACCAAGTAACTTGGGTGATGTTCTCTCTCTTTTAGTATGGTAAATTAGATGAGACAAAGCATACCTTGGTGACTTGCAGATGATTGCGCGATGAATCAAAGATATAGAGGGGATCGTTGGTTGAGGTTGGTAGAGGTATTAGCTCGGACATGCCAAGGCATGGAATTTATTTGGGATAAATTGTTCTACTTAGGGCACTTTGGAATGTTCGTTAGGATGTTTGAGGAGTGTGGTTTCTTTGGCCACACTCATCGCAGATGTTTATTTGTGGAGAGGTGACTTGACAGAAGGAGGTGATTTGAGGACTTTACTTGGTTTGGAGGATTGTGCAGACAAACATATTGCAATAGGAAGAGATTAATTGAGAATGAGAATTTCTATTTCTTTGGGTAGTTTGGTTGAGGGTGAAGCCTCACCATTTCAAATCATAGAGAGGTAGATGCAGAAACATGTATGAGTCATGAAGAAATGAGGCAAGCCAATCTGGATATGAAACCCTTGAAGAAAATGAGACGTTTCATGTTTGAAGATGAAGATGGAGAGAATGGGGAGAATTCATCCAAAGAAGCCAGACTTGTGGAATTGATCATAGTTTGAGTCATAAGGGTGGATTTTTTTAGACCTGTGATGCACGATGATCCTTTGAATCTTCACAAACTTGGATGTGGCATAGCCTGTGTGACTTGCTATAGATTGACCAACTGTGTTAGGAGGTGGGAAGTGGAGTTGAAGTGTCACAAATGACTTCATTTTCAGGGTGACCTCACACTACAACAACGTGAGGGGTGACCTTTCCTTGATTTTAGGATGTGTGTGGAAGAACCAAATCACAGAAGAAAGTGACCAATTTGTGCATGAGGGTGTGCAAACTCAAGGAGTGTGACGGTTGGACTGGACATTCAACTAGTTCACTACTTGGGTGAGAACAACAACATGACAAGTTAGTTGAGAGTACGAATGTGATAGTAAGTTTGGATGCACAATGCTTGGACATTGAAAATGACCTCCTTGACAAATATTGGATGTGGAAAAAATGAGGGAAGGGTGGAAACTTGCCTTAGTATTTGGATTTGGATGGAGTGATGAAGATGCGATAGAAAATACTAAGTTTGGGCATGAGGAAGTGCATTCTCATGGGTTGGACATAATGATTGGACTAGCTACCCAATCAATTCAAGGCATAGGGTATATTGATGTGTGGAGACATGGTAGTAGTGGTTTAAGTATGGATGCAACAATGGGTCACAATAGTTCAACACTTAAAACATTTTTGAAGTTTTGATTGAAGTTTCAACAACAATTGAGGCAAAAATAACAACCAAATGAAGAGGTATATTTGCAATAATACAATGGCATCTTGGACATTGTGGAGAAAGTTTGGGATGGGATGTCCTTCCATCATAGTAAAAAAAATTGTTGCACACAACTTTGGGCAGAGAGTAGTACAATTGGTTTCATGGAGTGGCAGATGATTGTAGTGGAGTTGGAAACTTGGGGTTTCAACTTTAGTAGAATTTTGGGGTTTCTAGAAGGCTGAGTTGTGAATGGAGGCATGATTTTGGGAAGACTTGGAGCTTACATATTTTTTGGATGTTGTTGGGGATGATGACTTGAGGTGGGGAGGATGTAAGGTCCTTGGCTAGAGGGACATGAGCACCCACTCCCAAGTCCTCAAGGAGAAAAAAATTGGTGTTGCTCCATCTTCCAAGGATTGCACTAGTTGGGTAAGCGAACTCCTTGGGCCCACGAACATGCCAAGGGGCTTTCCTAATCATGAGGCAAAGCATGGGGTGAAAGTGACCAATAGAAGGAGTGCATCGGGATAGAAGATGAGTCGGCTCAGCGAGGCACACACAAGGTAGGAATGCACCAAAGAGGTTGGGGTGTGTTGACACAAGGAGTGCATTGAAGGTTGGGGTGCACCTGTCCCAAGAGATGTGAAGGTTCGTGAGTGCACGAGTTTGTTTGGGCACGCTATTTTTTGAAGGGGAACATCGGTTTTCTTGGACATGATGGTCCATGAAGGGATGTGACACACCCAAAGGATGTGACCTTCCGTGAAGGTGATGTTTTCAATCCATATAAGAACACAAGGCACACAACCAAGAAGGCAGAGGGAAGGGGCAAGATCAACACCAAAGTTTTGAGGTAGATTCAGACAAGGAGGGGCGAACTCCCTCAAGGAGACACGTTTCTCCACATGCGAAAGCTTGTGTTGCCTTGAGATGATTTTGTGGACATAGTTGGGGAAACCTTCTTTAGATTGAGTCTAGTAGACAAGGAGAATTTGGAGTTTGGGGAAGTCTTGTCGCAAGTCTGAGTGAGACATGATATGAAACATAATCGAAGGTCTATGTGAAGTCTTGCGAGAGACAAGAGACAGTGAGTCTTTGGTGGGCACATGTCCAGGATGCATCGCAGGAGTTGCAATTTTTTTTGCGACAGACGAGTCTTTGTGTGACAAATCTATGTATGAGTGTCTTGGTGAGGTGAGGTGAGTCGTACAATTCTGCCCAAGTTGCAAATTGAGTCGATAGTGCTCAAATTGTAATTGTTTCACAATAATAAGACTTACCCGAGTGTTAGGCACTTCTTGTGTCACCCGCACTGTATGTGTGTGTCTCTTGTTTGTTTTGTAAGTGTTCTCTTTGTTTTGCATGTTCATGGATGTATGCTTAAATGACTAAGTGTTAAGTTGTTAACAAATTGTCTAAGTATACAAGTGAGTTGCACTATAGTAGGAGTGTGACTCCCTTGTAGCCTAGAACGAAGTATGGGTATGCTCTAAGTGAAGAGACGTAGTTTGGACAAAGTATCCTTGGTGTTTCCCAGCATCCAAGTGAGAACCATTGCGGTGCCGCATGCCTTCAGAGAGTGCATGATCATAAGATTTGGGTAGGCATCTTGTGGGGACGTGACGCAAGGAATAATATCTATGAAATGAAAGCTTTAGCTTATCTTGATCTCAGATTTATCATTGGGCATGGAGATACGTGTCGACATTGTATTGGTTATTTTTGAAAATCCGATGATGTAAGAATTATGATGTATAGGTGTTACTATGAAATGGTTCTTATGGAATGGTTTGTGAGGAATAATATTTATGCAATGAAAGCTTTAATTTATCTCAATTGCAAATTTGATCATCGAACATGGAGAAAAGTGTCATCATTGCATTAGCTATTTTTAAAAATCTTATGATGTAAGAATTGTGATATATAGATGTTACTTTAAAATAGTTTATATAGAATGATTTGTGAAGAATAATACTTTTAAAAAGAAAGTTGTAATTAATAAATGTTATTAAAATAATTTTAAGAAATATTTGAAAATATAAAATAGGCAATGTTCATTGTTATAAAATGAATTATGAAAAAAAAAATTCCGAAAATGACAAAACCTATTACTAAATTATGGCCAATCTATCACTCTTAGTGTGAAAAGACTATTTGAAACTCTAAATTGATTTATAAAGAATAAATGGTGATGAATAAATGTTATTGCAATAATTATATAGAATAAATTGTGACGAATATACGCTATTGAAATAATTACCTGATTTGTTGTTTTCATAAATTCGATTAATATTCTAGATAATAATTTTATGTATCAATTACTTTTAGATATATAGTTATATTAATTAGAGCAATAGATATTCGTGAATCTTATAACGAGATTGGAATAAAATTTTTATAATGAGATTTATATTTAATACTCTCACGAGTGTTAATTACACACGTTGAAATTGTAACATTCCATGAACGTGAACGAAATTAAATCATAGACAAATCCCATCATGATTTCCCTTTGGTACTAAAAATACAAAGATGCAAGCACTCAACTTTCGGTACTCTAACGTTATTGTAATGAGATGCGTATAATTTCCTTGTCGGTTCTAAGAACAAATGGAATACAACTTTATTGCACATATGCAAAAATGCTCCAACTTGAATTTCAGGTTGCATGCCACCATTTATCCAAACCGCATCATTCTTGCATTCACTTATTCATGTCTTTGTTGTTAAGTATAAAATATGCAACTTTAGTGTTTGGGCTACTCAACTCCTACATGGCTTTTGGAACTTTTATTGTTGATCTAGCTTGGTGTTGTCCTTGCTCGTTAGTGTTGTCTTTTTACTCGACATTGTGTGGGCTTTTTGGAATAGTTAGTGTTCATTTTGGTAAATGTTGTCCCTACTTGTTGATGTTGTTGCTATGCTCATCATAGTTTCCTCTCTGCTTGGGATTGTATGAGAGGATGAGGGAACTATAGTCGACAATTTACTTCGCATTGTTATTGAATTTTCTTGATGTTGTCCTCGTTCATCAATGTTGTCCCTTTACTCGACATTAGATGGGATCTTTGGAACGATTATCATTCATTAATGTAGCATTGATGTTGTTCCTCTTCTCGGTATTCTGTGGGAGGGTGAGGGTGTTGTTAGAGCAAACGGTTTGTTGGGTTTTTGCATGCATTCCATAGTTGTAAGAGCACCCGTAATGCCTTGCATAGAATTGATGGAGTGGTTTATTATTCATACCAACACCCAAAATTACAGGCTTGTAAACAATAAGGGAGAATGTATCGACTATTTTCTCCCTCAAGATGTCAATACCTATTACGGATTCCCAGAACCCGATGAATCCCTCACCAAAGAATTCTTGATTGCATTTTATGGAAAGTATGACATCAACATGATATTGGGTAGTTGGTGCAAAGAAGACATGAAAATTTTCAATTGATCCTTAGGGAGGTACGCCATCACTATTTTAAGAGACCCTTTATGTATGCCATGGTCCTACTATGCAAAATGTATGGGGAAAGAGATTGTTCTCAATTCTCTGAATCATGGATGCCATTAGCCTACCATGTAGTGATGTGGGGAAGGAAGTTCAACTAGGGAGGTATTATCTCCAAACAACTTAGTCTAATCACCAAAACCTGCTCCCCCCCACTATCCTTCCTCTTGGATGTATTATGTACCCATAATACTTTCCCTAGTCTATCACCTAGATGACAAGTCTTTGAGTTTCTAGTCCACGTATATTTCAACATGATTTGGGAGAGTAGATAAAAGAAGTTTTATTCCCAGATCAATGATTTCTTCATGGCCATGATTTACTTTCTCATCTTTTGGAAATAGTGTCTTAGGTTATCCAAGCATGAAAATAATATCCCTACATGCATAGGGAACTGGTACCTAGAGGAGAAACATACATATTTGAGGATCTATGGGGCTACTAGTCCACCACACCTATTACCAGTGTATGTACCCGACAGAATTGTAGTGGGAGAAATATGTTGCCAGTCCATTATGCAAGGATTCAATGCCACTTTGGTAAGGGATAAGAAAAGACTATTCATCCCTCATGGATTTCAGGTGCGATATTACATGGTAAAAGATTCTAAACATGCAAATAAAGAAGGTCAAGTGCATCTGGAATACAAGTTTATGATTGGGATATTTAGGAAGCATGACCCCAAAGGCTTGGTTCTAAGGCATGCAGAGAAGGTAGTCTTGAGATGGCCATATGATCATGAGAAGTGGAAGGAGGATTTTTGCATTGAAGATGCCCAAGACTGGCAGGATGTAGAGAAGAGGAGTGCTAACCCAAAAGTAACTATTTTTTCCTCTTTGCCTCTACAAGAACAGATCAAAATGGTCAACCTAGGAACCTCTTCCAGCAAGGAAATCGATAAAGGGAAAAAGGAAGAAGAAGAGAGGCTCAAAGTAGAGAAAAAACAACAAGCCTTGCAAGAAGAGAAAGAGAGAAATTTGAAAGAAAAAGATGAAGAAAGAAGACCCAGAGAGGAACAACAAAAGAAGGAGGAGGAGGAATCAACACATAAGATACTCACATAACAGATGAATAAATCATAAAGGGAATAAAGAAAGAAAGAAAGAGTACATAAAGAAAAGGAAAAAATACCAAGAAGAAAAGGATTGACAGGAAAAAGAAGAGTTAAAGAAAAATAAAAGAATAATAACGAGCCGATGAGCTTAGGAAGATTCAGGAAGAAGAGGAAAATCAAAGGAAGAAACAGGAGCTTGATCGGATAGAAAGAGAAAAGGTTGAGTAAGAGAAGAATCATAAGGAGAACTAAGAAAAATATGCCACTGCTATGAATCCTACAAAAGTTATTGATCTGGCAAGAGATTAGGAGAAGGGGGTGGAGACTGGTGTTTCCATCATAAATCAGAATTCCAATAAATAGGAACCCCCCAACAAACCCAATAGGTGAGAAGAAGGCGGAGACAAAAAAATGACAGCAGCATGAGCAAATACTCACTCAGATAGAGATGAAACCATAGCAACCAATAACGAGAAAATACTCACTCAGACAGAGATGAAACCTTAGCAACCAATAGTGAGAAAGACCAAGGTCTACCTTGTGGAAAAGAATTATAGGTACCCTTTCCTAGAGTTAAGGGATGAGACATGGATGTTCAAAACACTAAACCTAATCAAGATGACAAACAAGAACATAAAAAAACCAATGGTGATGATACAGGTCGAGAAAATGAAGAGAACAACCAGGAGAACAAAGAGGACATCAACACCACTCCCGAGCAAACTCGAGACAATGATAAAGAGGATTTGTAACTAGATGAAAGATTACTGGATGGCTCATGAGTCATCAGTTGTAGGAGAGAAGAAGAGTGAATAAAATTAGGATAAAACCCAAGAGACTCCATTGATGAATTCAATCCTAGTGAGAAAGACAAAGGCAAAGATAAGGACTCTCTAGGAAAAGAGAAAACTTAGGATCCCATTTCATAACACTTCTACACTCCTGGAAGTTTGAGTAACATTTTTTCCTGGGATGACTATACCATCCCTGAACCAATGGAGGAGGAAGTGGTCGATTTATAATCATTTTCCTATGACATGAAGAGGTGGTACATAGTCATAAAGACTCACATGAAGAGAAAGACTACACTGGACGATAGTGTATTGTGTACCTCTCACGAAGTGATCATAGACACTAAGAACTCCAAGATGAGTCATATTTATTTAGCAGGCTTGGCCATCTCTCATGATTCACTTTAAATATCGATAATAGAAGAAAGAGAGCTAGAACAAGCCTGGATAGAGGTAGCCTCCCTCAAGCATCAAGTGCAGTATTATCAAGAAGCTGGAGGGGTGGAGAACTTGAAGAAATACCTATTGGAAGAACATGACAAGAGCCTAAAGGTGTAGGAAGATGTAGTTATGGAAGAAATCTCCCTTTAAGAGGAGTCCCTGCTGCTCAGGATGACCTAAAAAGACGTGCTTAGGTGGGATGAAAAGGACGCTAGAGCGTTGGACCGAGTCAAATTCATCAAAGAGGTGCAAAAGGAAAAGGGTGCAAAGGATCACAATATAGAACTCTCGTCAAATGAATGGTTAGCGTAGTTGCATTTGGATTCCAAGCAATGGGAGAATATTGTTGAAGATCCAAAAGATAGAGTAGAAGAGGAATGGGAGCATTACGATTTGGTGTGGGAGAAATTAAACTAGTCGATGGTCGATCTCGAATTACTGACTTTTGTTTCTCCCATAGAATTTCGACCTATAGATGAAGTGTCGACTGGTTTTCAATGAGGGGCTAATGAGTTCAAGGACAAGGTCAAGAAGATAACTATTGTTGAGTGAGGACATGTACATAAGTATGTCGTTGATCAAGTCAAGATCATCGATCAATTGGAGCAGTTCGCTGGAAAAATGCAAAATTATGTACGTCGATTTTGGGACAACAAGCATGCATTGAGTATGTCGATGGACCAACATCGATTTCCTTATGGGGACAGTTGAGCCAAGATTTACTCCCAGTGGGTTGATTATGTGGATGAGCATGTGAGTCCAAGAATGCTTAGATCACCCGAGTCATTTTGATTCAATTTGTTGTTTATTTATTTCAGAATACCAAAATTATTATTTTGAGTTTAATAATTTTTGTATAAATAAGAGGATTCACCCCATAGTAGAGGACCTTTGGAAAAACAAATTTTCTATTTTATTGTAATTGGAGAATTACTTGCTACAATTAATAGAGAAGCTCCTCTGGAGCCTAAAGTTGGATTGAACCATTGTGTATTCAGCGATAAGTGAGTGGATTGTTCTACCCTCAATCATCTTGTTATTGATGTCTAGTAATATTTTCCTTAAATACCAAGTTATCTTGCAAATCAAGAATAGTACTTTCATCAGTTTCATATCTTATTGTAAATCTACATGTTAGTAAATGCTTGGATTTAGTTTGATAATCAATAATTCTGGAATTTTTTCTTGGTAACTGAGAGGTCTATTGCTGGAAATTTTCATGCATGTTGAATAGATTTTTATAAAGTCTTTCAGGGAATTATTTCTTGAAGGAATATATATCAATTAATCTATTTCTTTTTATTTACATTCCTTTTCGAAAAAAATAGCTTTAAGAGAAATCCCATCCTTAACACCCTTTTCTTTCATGTGATTGGATAGAAGAATTGTTTCTCATAAGCCACATGTGATTATTGTTGTTCCTCATCGGGTAGGTGACTCTCAAGTAGTCTTTAGTAATAATTGTGTTTTAAAGTATACATAATAAATTCCAAAAAATAGAAAAAAAACAGAATATATAAAAATTGACAAATCTTAAAGCCCGTTGAACAGTTGTCGAGCCATTAATATGGATGATTATGCTATACAAATGGGGAAGAGTCTAATTGGTCCTCATCCTCCAATATAATCCATCCTATTGAGTTAAAGGGAATCCAACCCCCTCAACACATTATTTTACACTTTGAGATATTTTCATGGCATGAAGATCACTTATGTCAGATTTCATATGCAAAAGTTATGCCTAGCACAATTTGACCTATCCTACTGATCATCATGGTATCAAGTAGATTCCATGTCCACCTCTATTACTCACAGATGTGGAGTTAGTCACATGTGGACTTTCAAGAAAGTTCTAGAGGGTCCAAAACCCTACCATTATTTGGGGGTTGAGGCATGAAAAAAACTAGCCCTAAACCTATATGGCTATCAAGCTATGTTAAATACTTGGCCGCAATGAAAAGAATGGGATCCACTCTTATTGTATTTTCTATTCTTTTGGAGCAGAGAATATGGGAGTGGGATACTAGAGAAAAATAAATGAAGTAGAAGACATTGTAGCAACCATATTAACCACAAAGTTGATGACAATTCCATAGTGAGTGTCGGTTTCTTTGTATTTTCATTTCATAACTGAGAAGAAAAGAACAAAGCATAGGATTCAGTTTATAACTAAGTTTTTCCCATATTGGGTCTTCCTAGGGTACATCTTGTGTTCATTGTGTGGATGATGTGTTATTTTCTTAACTTCTTTAATTTTTGTTGTTAGTTATTTCAATATTTCATGCATCAACATTAAAATATAAATATAAAATAAATGTTTCATAATATTTTAAGATTTGTTGTGACGAACTATTCCATAAAAATATCCATGACAATTTAGAGAGCATGTAAAAAAAAACAACCTCACATTATTAGTCAACCCTCTTTTCCACTTAAAATGACATGAATTTGTATTATTTTACTCATAGAAAAGATTCATAAATACATTTATGAAAAGATTCAGTTTATATATAAAACTATATATGAATAATTTTATGATGTTTTCAAAGATAAAATTGAATATTAACTTTATTTCAATTTACCTGCAATTCCCACGTCCAACTCTTGCTCTGCGTCATGACTTCAGAAATAACTTGCAACTGTGACGTAAGAATTGTGATGATGATGATGAGGTAAGAATTGTGACGTATGAATTGTGATGTATAAGTGTTACTTTGAATCTATGGAATGAATGTTGAGGAATGGAATAATATTTATGAAATGAATGGTGAGAAATAATAATTTAAATTTGTAATTAATAAATATTATTAAAATAATTTAAAAATGTTTGAAAATTTGAAGTAATGATGGGTATAAAATGAATTATGATTAATCATTTTTTTAAAATGAAAATTATGATGAATTTATCAGATATAGTTTGTCTGATTGAAATAATTATGCATAATAAATTGTGAGAATATATACAATTGAAATAATTATATGATTTGTTGTTTTTATATATTTTAATAATGAATATTTAAATATTCTAGATAATAATGTTAATTCTAAAAGGTCACACGTTAAACTTTATAAGAGTAAAATATGTACATTTCCCTAGACTTTAGTAGTTAAATCACTTTAGTTCATTATTCTACAAACAAGGAAATCTTATACAAATTATACAGAATAAATTGGGATGAATAGATGCAATTGAAATAATTACATGATTTGTTGTTTTCATATATTGGAATAATAATAGATAAATTGGGATGAATAGATGCAATTGAAATAATTACATGATTTGTTGTTTTCATATATTGGAATAATAATAGATATTCAAATATTCTAGATAATAATGTTAATTCTAAAAGGTCGCATTTCAAATCCATAAGGGTAAAGTATGTACACTTCCCTAGACTTTAGTAGTCAAATCACTTTAGTTCCTTGTCCCACAAACAAACAAACAAAGAGATCTTATATACCAATTTGATGTATTTGTGATTTTAAAGTTAGATTATTATTATTATTATCAATTAATTTTAACTATATAATTATATTAATTCAAAGCAGTAATTATTTTGAATAATTACTACTTTGAATTAATTCCAAGCAATAATTATTTTTAAAAATAACAAAATCTATTATTGAATTATGGCTAATTTATCATTGTGATTGTGAAATATTTATATCGATTGTTTGATTGAAATAATTATACAAAATAAATTGTGAGAATAGATGCAATTGAAACAATTATATGATTTATCTTATACAAATTATATATAATAAATTGGGATAAATACAAGCAATTGAAACAATTACATGATTTTTTTTTCATATATTCGAATAATGAATATTTACATATTATAGATAATAATGTTAATCCTAAGAGGTCATAGGTTCAAATTCATAAGGGCAAAGTATGTACACTTTACTAGATTTGAGTAGTTAAATCACTTTAGTTCTTTGTCCCACTAACAAGGAGATTTTATACAAATTATACACAATAAATTGTGTCGAATAGATGGAATTGAAATTGTCCCACAAACAAGGAGATTCTATACAGATTATACAGAATAAATTGTGCCCAATATATGCAATTGAAATAATTACATGATTTGTTTTGTTGTTTTCATATATTCGAATAATGAATATTTAAATATTCTAAACAATAATGTTAATTCTAAAAGGTCACATGTTCAAATCCATAGAGGTAAAGTATGTACACTTCCCTACAATTTAATTCCTTATTCCACAAACAAAAAGATCTTATATACCAATTTGATGTATTTTTTATTTTAAAATTAGATTATTATTATCATCAATTAATTTTAACTATATAATCATATTAATTCAAAACAATAATTACTTTAAATAATGAATATAAATAAAAAATTTATAATGAGAATTATATTTTATGCTCTCACGAGTGTTAATTCATTATTGAAATTGTAATATTCCATGAACTTGAGCGAAGTTAAAGAACAGACAAATCCCATCATCATTTCCCTTTGGTAAAGTTTGAGAACTAAAAATACAAAGAGTCAAGCCATCATCATTTCCCTTTGGTAAAGTTTGAGAACTAAAAATACAAAGAGTCAAGCACTCAAGTTTCCGTACTCACGTTATTGTAATGCGATGCGTATAATTTCCCTGTCGCTTCTCACAACAAATGGATTACAACTTGATTGCACATATGCAAAAATGCAAAAACTTAGGAAGAGGAAATATGCTTCCACTTGGATTAGAAATTGAAAATAAGATTTATGTTGGGTGTTATTGGTCAATGGGCATGATGTAATATTTTAAATTTGAGTTTTGTTAGTGTTTAAAAAATATTTAAAAAATTAAAAATCAAAATTAAAATGAAATAATTTTTACAAAATAATACAAAGCAACAACCGAACAAAGAATGGGGTTTGGGAAGTTGTTCCATTATTCTCAATGTGCCTCCATGAATGGAGACACATCATCTGAAACCTATGGCCATTGCAGTCTAACACTATAACTCTAGTGATTGTGTTACTTCGCTCTTACATGGACTTTTGAACTCTTATAGTTGATCCTACATGTTGTTTTTCTTGCTCATTAGTGTTGTCCCTTTACTCGACATTACGTAGGCTCTTTGGAATAGATATTGTTCATTCTGGTAGCTGTTGTCCCTACTTGTTGATGTTGTTTCATTCTGATTTATGAGCGGAACAAAATGAAACCATAGATTTATAATGTTAACACAGAGACACACTGAACAATAACAAAGATACAGTGAAATTTGACTTCTATTAAATAAAAATTATGTTGAAAACTATAAAACGCTGACTGAAAACAAGCTTGCTAGAATGGTGGAAGCTTATCTCTGAGAAGAGATGTGACGGCTACTCTCATTCGCAAGCAGATGAGTACAATGAGGCATTGAAGGCCTTTTTACAATAAACATGAATTCCAAAACCCTAGACATCCAAAAACCTAACCTTGGGAGATGAAGCGTCAAAATTCATGTGGGTACCGTTGGGGTAAGTTAGTACATTAACTTCCCGGGGTCGTAACTTTTGCATACAATCTTCGTTTAGGGCGCACGATAGCTCGTTGGAAAGGTATTGATAAGGCGATTCATTTAGGGGGCTCAATTAGAGCCTTTAATCATCATTAAGGTGGTTGATCGTGAAAAAAAAATTGTTTAGGCCCTCAAACTGGCCCTAGAAGTTAAAAACTGTTAAAAATAGTAAATTGCCAAAATTGCCATAAAGCTGTTTTGAGCCAGTTGGAAAAGGTGGGTGGCCAACAATATCAACCTGTATCAATTGTAACGCCCCCGACCGTCATCCCACTGGCCGGGCCAACGCTACTGTGCGGGGAAACACTACTGTAACACATTATGCATTCTAATGAACTTAAAAATGCTTAATTACAGTTAAACACAGAATTACTGCTAGCATTTTAGAGTTAATGGAAATAACAATAATTCATATGCACAACAAAATATGTGATAACATTGTAAGAATCATAGGTATGCAATTTAATTAATTACAGAATTACAAAACATAGTGACACTTATCTTTGAAAACTGTCATGCACCACCAACTATGTGTAAACCTTCCACAAACCTCCTAGCCTTAGACCACGCTGCTCATCACTCTCAGCAGTAGGTCACCCCCGAGCTGGGACTAAGCTCCACTGGGTAAGGAATCCTAGGGTAGGTAAGGTTTACAGGAAGAATACACGTAAAAGAAGGAGGATTCTCTCCCAGGAACCACTTATGCCCACTGCCCACAAATTCTCCTTCCCCACATGCATGTCCCACCCCAGGAGTATACACCTTCTCTATCACCTAGATAGTCCTTCGGGTGGTAACCTCCCTTGCCTTCGGCTTCAGCAACAGACCGGACCGGAAATCTCCGAGCTCTGTGGCAGCTACAGGGTTCCTTCCAGGAGCTCTCTCCTTCCTCTACGCACTCTCTCACCTGGAGAGAGTCGCTCACAGGCTTGGTAAAACCCGCCTCTTCAACTAAGGGCCTTAAAACCCAGTTCTTCAGCACCTTCCGACTCAATTCCCCCACACGGTGAGGATAACCACAATGCAACCCCACTCAGGAAAATAGAAAACAACAACCTATCAACAGATCAAGTACGGATTCAACTCTGCAATGGCAGATAGTCTGGGTTCTGGAACTCACAATTCGACTCCCCCCCCCCCCCCCCCCCCCCTCACCAGTTCTCTCAATGATGCATAGGTATTTCGAGGGCAGACACAGACCAATAACGGAATCGGACGGATGATGTTTTGGTCTTCAGGAAGATGTCTTGGTTTTCTGGTTCTCAAAGTTACATGAGGGTATCCGAAATCAGACGCAAAGGATGATGGAATGAGGAGCGACCCCCTCCACGGCTGACTTCTGCATTTTTTAACTGCATGTGCCTAGGTCGACACATGTCACCCATGAAGCTGCATGCACTCCATTAGCATGCATTCCTCTCCAGGAACTTAGGACAAAACATATATTTCACATGTCTTTTAGAATAATATTAAAATATTATTCCCAAGGACTTAAGCCCCTAGGCTCAACACTTAGCCTCTCTTTCCAATCTTCCAGCCCCCAATCCCTTACCCACTCTGTGGAAGCTTAGTCCCCCATCACTCATTCATCGTGGTTGGTCTACACGTAGCAATGTTTATATTTCTATTAATGTTCTGCATGATTACATATACAAAAGAAGGCTCCCGACCTTAACACTTAGGCTCTCCAACCTAATAACACATAAGCCCAACAACTTATATAAACTTGGTTCACCAGCCTACAAAACATAATTACAATTCATGATGAAAGATTTATACTTCATAGACATGATTTACAACAGGGCTCAGCCTTGGGGACATTACAATCCCCTCCCCTTATTTTTGCACTGTCCTCAGTGCAACTTTACACTGCATCTGCAAGCTTTTCAAAATTTTCAAAAAGATGCGGGTACTCTGCCTGCATAACATCTTCATGCTCCCATGTCGCGTCCTCAGGACCGTACCAGGTCCACTGGACCTTTACAAGCCCTATAGCTCGATTCTGGAGCTGTTTGTTTTTCCCGTTCAATATGCGCACAGGATACACTTGCAGGACACCTTCTTGTTCCACCTGAATCACATTCCAATCGATAACATGATTAGCATCTGGTATATATTTCTTAAGCAATGAAACATAAAACACATTATGTATAGTCATAGATGTAGGTAATGCAAGCATATATGCAACTGGCTCAATCCTTTCCAGGATTTCAGATGGCCCACAAAATCTGGCTGCCAACTTGGCGCAACTTTCCAGCTTCAGGGAACTCCTGTTAGCTTTCACTTTCAAGAAAACATGATCACCCATTTTGAATTCTCTGTGGGTTCTGTTCTTATCACCATAACTTTTCTGCCTGTCTTGGGGGGCAAATTCTGCTTAATTTTTATCATTTGGTCCTCCATCTCCTTGAGCAACTCTGGCCCAACTACTGCTCTATCAGCTGGATTATCCTAGCTCACTGGAGTATTGCACTTTCTTCCATACAGTGCTTCAAATGGGCTCATCTTCAACGATGCATGATACCCATTGTTGTAGGCGAATTCTACTAAGTGCAGGTAGTCTTCCCATCTTGATGGTTTGTCCATCACATACATTCTCAGTATGTCTTCTATTACTCTATTCACCCTCTCTATCTGTCCATCAGACTTAGGATGATAATTTGTACTAAAGTTCAGATTGGTTCTGAATCCTTTGAACAATCTTTTCCATAAATTCGAGGTGAATTTCAGGTTTCTGTCGGACATAATCGTTTTAGGAATTCCATGCAATCGTGCCACTTCCTTCACGAAAATATCAGCAACATCTGTTGCCTTGTGAGTAGTTTTCAGTGGAATAAAATGGGCAGCTTTTGTAAGCTTGTCGACCACTACCATGATCAAATCATGCAGCTTGCTTTTTCTGGGAAATCCTATAATAAAATCCATTGTCACCACTTCCCACTTCCACTCAGGAATGGGTAAAGGTTGCAGCAACCCTGTTGAGTGCCTATGCTCAACTTTAACTTTTTGGCACTCCATACATATGGCGATGTATTCAACGATCTCTCTCTTCATACCCGACCAAAAGTAATGGCTCTTGACTGCTGCTACTGTTTTCTAATATCCAGGGTGCCTTGCATAAGGCACACTATGCATCTCCTACAAAATCATATGTTTCAAGAACTGGACATTGGGTACAAAAATTCTGTTCTTGTACAACTGTATTCCATCTATTTCCAATTTATAAATTTCCATCTTCTGTGGCATCTTACCTTGCTGTAACTTGGCTACCAATTCTCTGTACTGCAGATCTACATTTTCAGCCTCCAGAATTTTGCTTTTAATATCATTCCGATACATGCTAATGGTTGTAGCATGTAATTCATGCACCCTCCTGCTGAGTGCATCAGCCACTTTATCCTTCTTTCCTTTGATATGCTTGATCTCAAAGTCATACTCACACAGAAATTCCAGCCACCTACTTTGTCTAGCGTTTAAGGTTGGCTAATCAAACAAATATTTCAGACCGCTATGGTTTGTTCTGAGTTCAAACCTTCTTCCCATGAGGTAATGCCTCCATTTCCTCAGAGCATGAACGATTGCTGCCAACTCCAAATCGTGAGTGGCATAATTCTTTTCGTGCTCTTTCAGCTTCCTGGACTCATAACAAATTACAAATCCATTCTGACTGAAAAATCCTCCCAACCCTTCTTTACACGCATCTGTGCACACCATGAAATCCACATCTGGATCTACAATCCTCAAGATTGGAGCTCTGGTTAACAACTGCTTCAATCGTTGGAAACTTTTCTCACACTCTTTAGTCCACTGAAACTTTTCCTCCTTCCTTTACAAGGAAGTGATAGGGTGAGCTATCTTTGAGAACCCTACGATAAACCTTCTGTAATAGCCCACTAGACCCATAAAGAATCTAACTTCTTCCACATTCCTTGGCGCTGACCATTCTCTAATGGCCTCAACCTTCTCAGGATCCACGACGATCCCTTCTTTTGAAATAATGTGCCCCAAGTAATGTATCTGCCTTTGATAAAACGAGCATTTTATCAACTTGGCATACAGCTGGTGTTCTCTCAACACTTGCAGCACCATCCTCAGGTGTTGTTCAAGCTCTTCCTCTGACTTGGAATACATAAAAATGTCATCTAGGAAGACTATGACAAACTTGTCTAGATAATCCCTGAATACACCATTCATCAAGCACATAAAAACAACGGGTGCATTTGACAGTCCAAACGGCACCACTGTGAACTCGTAATGACCATACCTTGTTCTAAAAGTGGTCTTGTTGATGTCTTCATCCTTTATTCTTACCTGGTGATATCCCGATCTTAGATATATTTTTGAAAAGATTTTTGCATCCTTCAATTGATCGAAGAGATCATCAATCCTCGACAGAGGATACTTGTTCTTCACCGTTACTTTGTTCAATTGTCTAAAATCGATGCACAATCTCAATGTTCTGTCCTTCTTCTTTACGAATAGGACCGGGGCACCCCAAGGAAACACGCTTGGGCGTATATACCCCTTCTTCAGAAGTTCTTCAAGCTGCAACTACAACTCTTTCAGTTCTGGCGCACTCATCCTGTATGGAGCCTTTGACACTCGAGCTTCTCTAGGCATCAAGTGCACAGAGAAATAGATATCCGTTTTCAGAGGTAGTGCAGGTACTTCCTGGAATACATCTTCAAACTCTTTAAGTACCTCATAATCCTCAATACTTGACACCTTATCCTTAGGCGCTTCCCCCACATGGGCTGCAAATAATTGACAGCCTTTTCTTTAGCACTTCTTCAGCTGCATTGCTGAGATTTCTCTAACAGTAACAACTCTAGGAATTCCTTGGACGACTCTCTGATTCCCTTCTTCATCTAAGCAAGTGAATGCCTTGTTCTGACAGTCCAAGATGGCATGGTGTTGATCCAACCAGTCCATCCCAATTAGACAGTCATAAGAGCCTAACGACAGAATGTTCAAATCAGCTTTCGTGCTCTGTCCATTCATGTCTACAGGACAGGACTTGACTAACTCCGTGACTTTCGTCTTGGTTCTTATAGCTAGATGCACTAACCAAGACTTTTCATGTTTTCTTATTATCAAATGCAAACTTTCTACCACTCTAGGGTCTATATAACTATGGCTAGCCTCTGAATCAATTAAAATAGTAAATGGTTGGTTTTTTATCATACCTTCTACTTCAATCATGTGTGACTGATACTCAACTTGCTTGTTGTCCAGAGCTGCGTAGATCCTTGGAATTCTACTACCCATGTCCTCCATTGTTTCATCTTGCTAAACATTGTGGAGAACTCTTACTTTATCATTTATGTGGGGGCAATCTTTGTACCTATGGTTTTCTTTACAACCCCAACATTCCATAGCTGGCGGCCTTGACATTTGCCCACTCACTTCAACCTTCCTGGGCTCTCTAAGAGACGACTTTCCTTGAGGATTTTTTCTGAAAAAGGGTGGTTTATTTCCCTTCTACCTCTGTTCTTTCTTGAAATTTTTCTGGTCATCCCAACCCTTCCGAAAGGTAGGCTTTTCTCTTTGCTGTTCAAATAAGCACTTCGCTTTTCTTATCGTTTCTTCCATAGTCTTTGGGTCATCATACTGAATCTTATCCCCAATAGGAGGCGGTAATCCACTCAGGTGCCTTTGAATCTTGACAGACTCATCTTTGATGAACAGAACATACTTCAGTAATTCCAAAACTTTTGTTCATACTCATCAATGGTCTTGTTGTCCATCTTGAGTTCAAAGAACTCTTTCATCTTTCTATCATAATATCTTTTAGTTAAGTATTTCCTCTCGAAATACCTCTTGAATTCTTTCCATGTGATGTCCCTTTCTCTGATGTGTTGCACCTGCACAAGTTGATCCCACCACATGGATGCTTTTCCTTTTAGTTGATACATCGCAATTCTTCCTTCTGCATGAGAGGAATAATTCTACAGTTGGAAATATTTCCTCATGCCAAGCAACCATATTTCAGCATCTTCCTCCTTCTTATGTTCTCCATCAAATGTAGGAGGCTTAATCTTATTCATCTCCCCTTTCAATTCATCCACTCCAGATCTTCGGTGTTTTCTGGTAGGGTATGAGCTTGAACTACTATGTGCTTCCTTACCGGAATGCTTTGGGGAGCGATGATGATGTCTGCTACCACTCCTCGATCTTCTTTTTCTCTCAGGGGTCCTACGACTCTCTATTCTGCTTGAGTCACTTTCCTTTTCCAATTTATTTTCTATTATTTCTAGGCTCTTCAACATCTTTAAGTTGAATTCACCATGTTGATCCCTAACCCTCATGAGCTTTCGGCTATCAGCTCGGAGAGCTTGGGTATATTTCTCTAATCTTTCAATGATTTTCATCATATTTCCTTCCTTATCCATCTCTTTTCCTTGCCCATTAGAGTTTGACCCTTCGACTCCCAAGTTGACATTCCTTCCTTCTCTTTCGTTCTCTGAATTGGAGGCAATCTGCACCTCTTCCATTTCTATACTCGGCATCGATTCGCAACTGTCCTAACACTCATTGAACTCTGCACAGACAACGTGCAGTCAACCGAAGTTTGTCGGGCCTTAAACCCTTAATAAAACTACAACATTCATAAACCAACATGAATAAGAAAACGTTTTGATTCCAAAAATTTTCTGAGCTCTGTTTGGCTCTACAATTTCCAACGAGAGCCCCCATTTTCTTAGTCCCCAACCCATGCGTCCACGGGCTGTGATCAAATGCTAAACTGCTAGGTGCTACAAGGCTCTCCAAATGAAACTTCGGGTTTCAGGATTTCGGGGATTCGGGGTTTCATGTTTCGGTGTTTTGGTCTCGAAGGTTCTCGCACTCGCTTCCCTCTCCAACTCCCGACTTTCAAAAATTCGATTTCCTTACCCTCCGGGCCCTCATCACATCTTTCGCCCACCAAGGTAGTGACACATGGTGTCCTTAAGAAGGTCCACCTCACTCCCAGCGATGTCAGGGGGCCCAACTACTTTTACTTTTCGTTTCGGAGTTTCGGGCATCAGGAGTTCGTGCATCTACACACTTTCGTTTGCCAAAATTCTGAAATTACGGTCTATTCATCTACTTGATCCAACGGTCCTGATTCCCCATGATTTGAGGACTCATATCTCATCGGCATTTCGCGTATCGGGATTTCGTGTGTCACGAGGTCAAAAGATTTTCCACCTTCGTCCTCCCTACTCTCGAAATGTCGATTTCTTCATGGAAAATTAACGGTCCAGATCTCTCTTAGATTGATGGTTGTGATCCAATCGTGAATTCGCTTTTCATGAACTCTCACGAACTTACCCTTAGACCATTTCAAGTCCCGAGTCAGCGAAAGGCTGATCACTCTTCATGCGTCCTTTCCGATGGACGGTCCTGACGAATTCGGGATTTCACGTATCGTAATTTCCACACTCTTGTGCAACTCCAAAGGGTTTTAAACCTTGTGCACGTTCTCCATATTTGACAGTTGTGAGGGTTCTCCTTTCTTCCCGAACATATTCTATAGCTCCAACACTTTTGGTGTGGAGTTCTCTCTCTCCTTGTGGCCATATACCACACCAGCTGTAGTTTTATAATACCGCTACACCTCATGAGCTTTGTAACATGGCCAAGTAGTCTGTTGACACTCAGAAACATTACGAGGTATGAAATTAGTCCTCCAGACACAATTTCTTCTCAAAACCTCGGTCCAAAGACCACTTATCCAGCCCATCCAGGCTCAGCGTTGAAACTAGGCTTTGATACCATGTTGTAATGCCCTCGACCGTCATCCCACTGGCCGAGCCAACACTACTGTGCAGAAAAACACTACTGTAACACATTATGCATTCTAATGAACTTAAAAACGCTTAATTACAGTTAAACATAGAATTATTGCTAGCATTTCAGAGTTAATGGAAATAACAATAATTCATATGCACAACAAAATACATGATAACATTGCAAGAATCATAGGTATGCAATTTAATTAATTACAGAATTACAAAACATAGTGACACTTATCTTTGAAAACTGTCACGCACCACCAACTGTGTGTTGACCTTCCACAAAATTTCTAGCCTTAGACCACGTTGTTCATCACTCTCAGTAGTAGGTCACCCCCGAGCTGGGACTAAGCTCCACCAGGTAAAGAATCCTAGGCTAGGTAAGGTTTACAGGAAGAATACACGTAAAAGAAGGAGGATTCTCTCCTAAGAACCACTTATGCCCACTGCCCACTGACTCTCCTTCCCCACATGCCTATTCCACCCCGGGAGTATACACCTTCTCTGTCACCTAGACAGTCCTTTGACTGCTAACCTCCCTTGCCTTGGGCTTCAGCAACAGACCAGACCGAAAATCTCCGAGCTCTGTGGCAGCTACAGGGTTCCTTCCAGGAGCTCTCACCTTCCTCCTTGCACTCTCTAACCTGGAGAGAGTCGCTCATAGGCTTGGTAAAACCTACCTCTTCAACTAAGGGCCTTAAAACCTGATTCTTTAGCCCCTTCTGACTCAATTCCCGCATGGTGAGGATAACCACAATGCAACCCCACTCAAGAAAATAGAAAACAAAAACCTACCGACAGATCGGGTACGGATTTAGCTCTGCAATGGCGGATAGATTGGG
>ML776863.1:423893-440730 GCA_009831015.1 Picea engelmannii | reverse complement strand
CCCCCCCCCCCCCCCCTCACCAGTTCTCTCAACGGTGCATAGGTATGTCAATGGCAGACGCAGACCAATAACAGAATCAGACGGATGATATTTTGGTCTTTAGGAAGATGTCTCGGTTTTCTGGTTCTCAGAGCTGTGTGAGGGTATCCGAAATCAGACGCAAAGATGATGGAATGAGGAGCGCCCCCTCCATGGCTAACTTCTACATTTTTTAACTGCATGTGCCTGGGTCGACACATGTCACCCATGAAGCTGCATGCACTCCATCAACATGCGTTCCTCTCTAGGAACTTAGGACAAAACATATATTTCACATGTCTTTTGGAATAATATTAAAATATTATTCCCAAAGACTTAAGCCCCTAGGCTTAGCCCCTAGGCTCAACACTTAGCCTCTCTTTCCAACCTTCCAGCCCCCAATCCCTTACCCACTTTGTGGAAGCTTATTCCCCCATCACTCATTCATCGTGGTCGGTCCACACGCAGTGGTGTTTATATTTTTATTAATGTTCTGCATGATTACATATACAAAAGCAGGCTCCCGGCCTTAACACTTAGGCTCTCTGGCCTAATAACACATAAGCCCACTAGCTTATATAAACTTGGCTCACCAGCCTACAAAACATAATTACAATTCATAATGCAAGCTTTATACTTCATAGACATGATTTACAACAGGGCTCGGCCTTAGGGACATTACATCAATCATCCCTCCTTATGAAACAATGGTCTCCATTGCGTTGAGTTCCCCCATCAAATGAGGAAATTTCTGCTGAATTTGGCCTCAGGTGAGCTACTTGCCTTGGTGCAGGGGCTTCCCTACTTTGACAACCCGATAAAGTTGGATCCTTTGCTAGCGAGTGCCCTTGACCTGTGTATCCACAATCTGATCAGTGGATGCATGTTCCATGCAGTCAGGGTTGAGCTCTATTGGTGCAATTGTTTACTATCTCTGAGGTATCCAATAATGGTGGAAAATAAGGCTGATGGATTTCCACATTGAACACTAGGTGCAAGAAAAGGGGGGTAGGTTGAGCTCAAAATAATTGTCACCCACAGCCTTGGTAATGGTGTAAGGCCAATAACGGAGTGGACAAAGCTTCCAATGAGGCCCTATAAGGCATTCTTTCTGCAAGTGAAACCAAAATTTATCTCCTTCCCGAAACCGGTGTGGAACCCGATGTTGATCATGGAGCTACTTGTACTTGGCATTGGACTTCTGTAAAATATCCTAAATCTATTGGCAGATGTGCCATATCTGCTCAATGAACCAGGTGGATTTGTCAGCTGCAATTGGAGCATGCGACGAGTCTGCCTAGGTGTATTCAAGGGGTAGTGCAACATCCATGGGACCCAATGGTTGAAATGTCAACCCCACCTAAAATGGGTTGTGGTCAGTTGAGTTATGTATGTCTATTTTGTAGATGTGTTGAACATAGGGAAGAATCTCATCCCAGGTGCGAGGGTGCCTAGAATTGTACATGCGCAGGATGTGCACAATCATCTGGTTGACGACCTTGGTTTGTCCATCTGTTTGGGGGTGGAAGGCAGTGGAATTGGTGATCTTGGTGTCCAGCAGTGACCAAATGCTCGACCAGAAAGTAATGAGGAACCAAATGTCCCGATATGAGATAATGGTTTTTGGGATCACAAAGTGTACCCACATTTGTTCAAAGAAAATCTTGGCATTGTCCTCTATCGTGATGCTCTTCTTTCATGTGGCCAAAATTGTCATCTTGGAAAAGCGATCAACAAAAAAAAAAACACAATCATTTCCCCACCTGGTGAAAGGGAGGCTCGACATGTAGTCCATTGAGATGGATTCACAGGGCCTGTCAGGACTAGAGAGAGGAGTGTACAAGACTTGTTTCTTGATGGATTGTTTGGCAATAGCACAGGCAATGCAAGACCATATATACTTGTTGACATCTTGTCAAAGTTTTAGCCAGTAGAAATGTCGCTGCAGCACTGCCACTATCTTTTCCATGCCTAAGTGTCCTGTCACTTGAATGTAGTGGGCTTTCCAAATCAGCTTCGCTTGCTTGCTTGATGGAACACAGAGATGGACCAAATGGCACAACAACCCATCCTGAATTATATGGAAATTATTGACAGTTGTGTTGGTAACCAACATCTGGTAGGTGTTGGCGAAGTCGGGATATGTTTGATAGAGGTGGGGCCACCCGAAGGTCTCATGGACGCAATAGTCTAGCACTGTGGTGAGTGACTCCACTGGAGGTCGACTGAGGCATTCAATGACTCGATTGGTACTTCCTATGTTATACTTTATGTTGAGGTGGAACTGCTGCAAATATGTGGACCACTTCTGATGGAAGTCATTCTACAATTTTCCTAGTTTCTGCATGAACTGCAACAACTTATGACGGATGTGGATGATTGTCTCCTTCCAAAGAATGTAATGCCTCCACTAGCGATAGGCTTTCCAATTGGATTACATTTCTTTTTCGTAAGTAGGGTACTTATGGATGACATCTGATAGTGTCTCACTATGATAGGCCATAGGGTGGTCGTGATGAGTGAGGACTGTTCCCACAACATAGTCTAAAGCATCTATCTCGATCTTAAAGGGTTGTTGCAGGTCATGTAATGAGAGCACTGGTGCTGAACATAAACGTTGCTTCAAATCATGCCTAAGAATGTTTGAATCTCAGTGAGCATGGTTGGGGCTGGCCAGTCACGAACGACTTGGATATTGGCTGGATCAACATGCACACCATGTGCAACAACAATGTATCCTAAAAATTGGACCTTGTCCATGCCTAAGGAGCATTTTTCCAAGTTGGCATATAGCTTGTGTTGTTGCAGAGTGTGCATAACCTGTTGAATATGATGCAAGTGTTCTACCAAAGTCTTGTTGTAGATGAGGATGTGATCTAGATACACCACCACAAAATAATTAGTGAAAGGTCATAGGATATCGTCTATCAACCTCATGAAAGTTGTTGGGGCATTCGTCAAACCAAAGGACATGACCAACCATTCAAAAAGACCTTCTTTTGACTTGAAGGAAGTTTTCCATACATATGTTTGTTCTATTGGGACCTGATGTTAGCCATACTTACGATCAATCTTACTGAAGTATTTTCCCCCCTTGAGCTGATCAAGGAGATCGTCGATTCAGGGAATTGGTTACCAGTTCCTTACTGTGATTTTGTTTAGGGCCCGAATAATCAATGCAGAGTCGTCAAGTCTTGTCTTTCTTCTGCACCAACACGATTGGGATTCCACAAGGTGATGAGTTGGGTCAAATGTGCCCCTTATGGAGTATTTCTTGGATATGACACTTGGTGATGGTAGACTTGCCCATTTGGTAGTGATGCGTCGGGGGTCAGATCAATGGGATGATTGACCTGACAGTGACGAGGTACTCTAGTAGGTGATGAGAATACATCTTTGTATTCTTCCATGACCTTATCCACTTGCTTCTGATGTGTGAAGAGGTCGGACATGGAGGCCATGAATGTAGATGCAACCTTTCACTCACTCTGAGAGTGAATCACGAAGAAGAAAAACTTCCCAGTCTGAGAAATGAACTTCTTGCATTGCTTGGAAGAGATCAAGGAAATAACACTAGGTGGGACTCCCTCAGGTATCCTATACAATTTCTTGTTCAAAGTAATAATAACACTGCGAGGCCTAGACTCATATACATCATAACATTTCCATAAATAAGGTTGGCCCAAAAGAACATCACAAACTTCAAGGGGAGCAACATCAAACAATACCTCATCTTTGAATGGCTTGATGTTGTATGACAAGTGGCATTGTTGGCTAACACGAAGATTGCTTCCTTGATGGAGCCATCTGATGGTGTAGGGATGCATGTGTGGTGTTGTTGGTAGGGATAGCCACTTAATGTCCTCTATTGAGATGATGTTCTTCTAGATACCTCTATCAATGATGAAGTGTCGTGGAGTGTCTTTCACCCACATCTGTCAATGAAAGAGGTGCTCACCTTCCTCTGGCTCATCAGGTTCATCGAGCTGGATCTTGGTGGTAGCAACAGTGGCACTGGGTTCTACGTCAATGATCTATCTCCCCTTCTATGGTTCTAAATCAGAGTCGAAACTCGCATATGATATGGAGGCTTTTACTTTAGCCACTAATGTCTGCTTTGAGTGACAATCAACAGTGTTATGCTATGGGCTCTTATGGAAGTCACACCACTTCCCAGTATCTTTCTTTGTCTTCCCATTGTCCTTCTTTTCTTGGGGCTTGGAATAGTTTTCCTGAGGTTTCCCATCTTTTCTCTATCCTTTGTTCTACAGGTTAGGGCTGCCCTTGCCTTTATTTTTCTGTGAGGGGTTCCTAGACCCAAACTGTCGGGTTTTGTTTTTAATATTTTGCTCGATTTTGACTACATATCGATAGGCTGTGCCCAAATACGAGATGTCCAAAAACTCCATTTTTTTCTAGATGTATCTATGCATACCTTCACAGTAATTGAGCACCATATGTAGCTCAGAATATTTGATACCTATCTTGGTGCGCAAGGTATGGAAGACAATGGTGAACTCTGGGACTGTTTGGTCTCTTTCCTGTCGCAGTGTGGTCCATCTTGTATACAATTCGTCATAACTTCCAACAGGGTAGTATTGTTCCTTAATATCATCCCTGGAGAAATCCCAAGTGGGTGCAACTGCAAATAATGTGGATCCTTCTGTTTCATTTTTCTCACAGAAAGTATCCCACCAATATTTGACATGGGGGACAACCTTGAGGAGTGCAAATATAATCTTTTCTCTATCGAAAAAGTTGTGGACAAAAAAATACCATTCTAGAATATTTAACCATTTATCTACGACATTGACATCTATTTCACCTTCAAATATAGGAATATCAAAATTGATTTGTACCTTGAAGGGGGTGGCGCTTCCGCTTGAAGTGGATGCATCACTTTTTGACAGTCGTCGAAGGATTTGTGGGAAGTTGTCCATCATCTCATTCCTCTGCCACTCAAGGGCTTCCTCGAGAAACATTTTGAAAGGATATCCTGTCTCGTCATACTTATTTTCTCCGACCATGGGAGGTTTCTTGGGCGTGCGAGAGAAGTTGTCCTCAAGAGAAACAAGCTCAAGGCCCTAGTCTCTATACCATGACTGCATCAAGGACATGCATTAAGAAAACTACAAGGAGAAGACCACTCTAATACCATTTATCCATATTTATGAGCGGAACGAAATGAAACCAAAAATTTATAATGTTAACACAAAGACACAGTTAACAATAACAAAGATACAGTAAAAATTTACTTCTATTAAATAATAAATATGATGAAAATTGTAAAATTTCGACTGAAAACAAGCTTGCTAGAATGGTGGCAGTTTATCTCTGAGAAAAGATGTGACGAATACGCTCATTCACAAGAAGATGAGTACAATGAGGCTCTAAAGGCCATTTTACAATAAATATGAATGCCAAAACCCTAGACATCCAAAAACCTAACCCTAGGAGATGAAGCACCAAAATTCATGTGGGCCCCGTAGGGTTAAGTCAGTACACTAACTTCCTGGGGTCGTAACGTTTCCATACGATCTCCATTTAGAGCGCACGATAGATCGTTGGAAATTCATTGATGAAGAAATTCACTTAGGGGGCTCAATCAAATCCTTCGGCTATCATTGAGGTGCCCGATCATGAAAGAATGTCATTTAGGTCCTCAAACTTGCCCTAGAAGTTAAAAACTGCTAAAAATAGTAAATTGCCAAAATTGCTAGAAAATTGTTTTGAGCCAGTTGGAAAAGGTGGGTGGCCGATATCCACATGGATAATTATTCCTATGCTCGTCGTTGTTGACTCTTTGTTTTAGATTGTATGGGAGGGTGAGAGAACTATTAGAGTTGACAATTTACTTGGCCTTGTTATTGAATTTGATCAACATTGTCCTCGCTCATCTGTTTTGTCTCTTCACTCAACATCGTATGAGCTCTTTGGAATGATTATGGTTCATTTCTATAACATTGATGTTGTCCCTTTTCTTAGTGTTGTGTGGAAGGGTG
This sequence comes from Picea engelmannii, assembly GCA_009831015.1. NCBI lineage: Eukaryota > Viridiplantae > Streptophyta > Pinopsida > Pinales > Pinaceae > Picea > Picea engelmannii. The sequence goes on along the minus strand of ML776863.1, from coordinate 434,710 downwards.
AGGGTGTTGTTAGAAAAAACAATTTGTTGGGTTTTTTCATGCATCCATCCTTGTTCTTTTTGGCATGTTTAGAAGATGTTATTCATTCTCGTTGTTGTATTCATATCCACTCTAATCATAGGTGTTTTCCATATGCTTGGCATTGTGTAGGAGGGTGAGTGTGTTGTTGGTGGTCTAACATTTGAAGAAATTGGACATTGTGCTTTTTGGAATGATTGTTGAATGTTTATGTACATGTGTGGTTAGTGTTCATGTTGGGTCATCATCTTTTCTTTTTTGTGTTATCCCTCTAGCGGGAATTGTGTGGGCTCTTACAACTAGGAACGTTAGGTTGTTGTTGGTGATGATTTACCAAGATGTTTCTTGTAGAATAATAGTTGAAATGTTCCATGTGGTCAATGTTTACTCTCCATGGTTGTTCTGGCAATGGTGATAACCCTTCTTGTCAATGGTGTTCCTTTATTAGGAATTGATTACATATTATTTGTAATATTCCCTACTTTACTTTCCTAAGTTGACAAGGGTGTTAGACTTTCCCCTATTATTATTTTTTCCCTTTTGCTTCAATGTTGTCATTTTACTAGATGTTTTATTGCCTCTTGCTTGCATTCTCTCTTATGGCATATGGAATGGTTACTAGTAGTGGTAATATTATTTTGTGGAAGCAATATTTGGTTGCATTTGTTTTATTTAGCAGTGAATTATTCCGTTGACATGCAAAGTATGGAAAGAGAGTGTTGTTTGTTTGTTGGGTCTGGGTTGTCACCTCTTAATTGTATTTTTTTCTTGTGGTCTCTTGCATTCAACATTTCCTTGTTTCTTAGTGTTGTAACTATACTTGGTGTTCTATGGACTCTTTATTGCATTCACTTTTGTGATTATTCGGAAAAATTGCTACCAGCAGGGTTGTTCTTAATTGCTAGTCATGGGGATGTTCTTGTGTGGAGACAATGATATGTATTTTTAATTTGGATGAAATTATGCACCCTCTTATTATTTGCATGCATTCTTCTTCTCTCTAAGACAATTTTTATTTGTGGTTTTCTTTATCACATAATGAAACCACGATTTTTATTAAAAATCATTAAGAGGTCCACTCCTAAGACATTTTCCAAAAGATGTACCCTGAAAGGAAACATTAATGACAAATATGACATGTTTCCAATAGAAAATACGATAAAAAGGATTATTACAAGTAATCTATCAATACCGATGGACCTCCACTAGTGTGTCCATAAAATTTGTGGTCCTATAACAAACCTAAGAAAAATTCTTGTGGGTAAATAAGAACATGTGCCAAAAATACCAAACAAAAATAGATGAAGGGGTGACTCCAATAACACCTATTGGCATATTTATTACGGGCAGACAGAAGGCAGAGTATTTGTTTGTCATTGATGGAAATCTCAGCCCGGCGATGACGAACAAGAGAAAGTGGCGAGACCAGCAGCGCAATGAAGATCGCATGGCAAGATCAGGAGCTAAACTCCAGGAGTCAAGGAAGAAACTCATCAAGATTGTGGACCGTCGAATAATCAAGATTGTGGACCGTTGATCTGAATCCATTTCGGAGTTTCAGATATCGGGAGTTGGAGTGTCGAAACACTTCATCATAGAAATGTCGAAATGCCGAAATACCTTTAGATCATTTAGGGGTTCGTGACTTGGAGTGTCGAAACACTTCATCACATAAATGCCGAAACACTGAAATGCGAAATGCTGAAATACCTTCAGATCATTTCGGGGTTCGTGACTTGGAGTGTCGAAACACTTCATCACAGAAATGCTGAAACGCCGAAATGTGAAACGTCGAAATACCTTCAGATCCTTTCAGGATTCGTGACTTGGAGTGTCGAAACACTTCATCACAGGAATGCCTAAATGTCAGAATGTGCTAACAGCTAAACTCCATTTCGGAGTTTCGACGATCGCAACATGAAGAGTTGAGACCCTTCATCACAGGAGTCCCGAAGTTGCGAATTTTGAAGTGCTTTATGGATAAGTGCATGGTCACCATCGATGGTCACGAGAAGGGAAGGATCTAGTCCAACTAAGCTCCTTTTTTGGAGTTACAGGGATCACAATATGGAGCGTCAAGAAATCTCACCACATAATTGCCAAAATGCAAAATGCGAAAGGCATTTGGATTGGGCCCGTGGTCACAACCAGTGGGCATATGGGATAAACGCAAGACCCTGCAGATTTAATCCAACGGTGCTGGTTATTTGAGAATCTAATCGAAGGGCTATTGTTGATCTTCATGATTAACTATTCAGTTACGATTCAGTTAGCAGAACCGAATCATGGTTCTTGGATGGTTGGCGATTCAGCTACCGAGGCGTTTTTTCCCAAGAAGATTCAAGGTGTAACCGCAGAGGAAGTGGATAAAAGAAACACGCTGTGACTGTGCGCGGGGGCTGTGCGGAGTGAAAAATGAATTGAATTGTAGAAAGGTAAAATTACAGTATGTGCAGTGTAAAGAAAACTCAAAGATGAGGAACAAAAGCGGAACATAACATAATAGGTTAAGAGAGCAGAATGTGCACATATCAAAGATGCATATATGTGAGAAGAAGAGAAATCCGAGGTGTGCATGTTGAGACAGAGGAGAAGATCAAAAAGTTGAAGAGGATGAAAACAGGAAGACACTGATGTAGGCAGAGCAGAGCGGCATAGTAGAACAGTGATAAGCCTGGTAAGCAAATGAAAACTATTGAATCACTGTAATAAATTCACAGAAAGAAAAGTTTTATATTTCAGGGTGGTCGGGTGGTACTAGGGAGGACTGTTGTCCTCAGAGGTTCAAGTGGGTGCTTGAACATAGGGAGTTGTAGCTTCCATCTAGTTGCAGCCAGAGAAACAAGGGTGGTAGGGTGGTGCAAGGGAGAACAAGTGTTCTCTGTTATACAGGTTGGAGCCTGTGTAACTGGAAGTTGGTGCTTCCATCCAGTTGGTGCTGGAACATTCAGGAAGTTGGTGCTTCCATCCAGTTGGTGCTGGAACATTAAGGGAGTTGGTGCTTCCTTCTAGTGGGTGCTAGAGAAACTAGAGAGTTGGTGCTCTCAGCAAGTTGCAGCTTGCAAAACAGAGGTTGTAGCCTCAAGAGGAGTTGGAGCTCCCAAGAATGATAATGTAAAGAATATAAAGATAACTTATCATATCAAGAAGAAGAGGTTTTTCCCTTTATGGGTTTCTTCAAGAAATATATGTCTCTGTATATTTCATGTGTGTGATTGTCGTTGAATATTCTACTTCTTACTTTCCTACATGATTGTGATTGTCATTGAGTGTTCTGTAAAGATTTAAAATGGGCATAATTGTTTAAGCAAAGTAACAAATGATTCACCCCCCCCTCTCATTTGTCCAACAATTGGTATCAGAGCGGGTTCCTTTTATGTAAAGGTAGATCTGTAAGCTTAAAAATGACAATTCATGAAGGGACTTCAACCACTAAGCCTCCTCTGTTTGATGGAACAAATTTTGCCTCTACAAGGTTAGAATGAGAACATACCTAATGGCCTTAGGTGCTGATGTTTGGGATGTAGTAGAGACTAGATACATAAAGCCAGTTGTGCTAGCTTCCAAGGATGATAAGTTAGAATTTAGATTTAATGCTAAGCGAATGAATGTTATCTTGAATGGACTTGCAGAAGCTGAGTTTGTAAAGGTGATGCATCTTCAAACTGCCAAAGAAATGTGGGATAAACTTATTAGCAACTATGAAGAAAATGAGAAAGTAAAAGATGCCAAACTTCAAACATTTAGGTTGAAGTTTGAACAACTAAAGATGAATGAAGATGAAATAGTTAGCAAGTATTTTTTAAGAGTTGAAGAACTTGTGAATGCCATGAAGGGTCTTGGTGAGAAGATTGAAGAATCAATTTGAGTTCAGAAGATTTTAAGATCTTTGCTTGATAAATTTAATCCAAAAGTCTCTGCAATAGAAGAACTAAATGATCTTAAAACTCTATCCATTGATCAAATCCTAGGAACTTTAACTGCATATGAAATGATAATCAACAAAGATAAATCCATTACTAGAGCAGCATCTTCTAAAGCAGACAAGAATACTGATTCAGATTTAGATGATATTGAGGCAAAATTTGTGAGAAGGTTAAAGAAAGGATCATGAAAATATCAAGGTAAGCTTCCCTTCAAATGTTTTAACTGTGGTAAGATAGGTCATTTTGCATCTAAGAGTCCCCATCAAAAAAAGGACCAGAACTATGATGATGAAAAGAAGTACAAATTCAAGAAATATAGTAAAAAGAAAAGTCTATGTGCAAATAATGACAATTCCTTAGAAGACGTAGATAATGATTCATCATGTGAAGACAAAGTGAATGATTTTATGCTTATGGCTGTGGGAGATATTGATGATGAGCACACATGAAGTGAAATGGATGATGAAGAAGCTGTGGTAGATACAGAAGGTGAATTAATCAGTGCTTTGGAAGAAATTGACAGACTCAGATGTAAGAAGAGAAAACAAAAACAGTTGTTGATGCATTTTAAAATGAATGGTAAAAAACCTGATGAAGACCTTTCCCTATTAAAGGTAAGGGTAGAAGAGGCAAATAAAATAGAGGTGTTGGTAGCCAACTCAATTTTTTTGATCGCTCTCAAAAAAGCTGCCTACACGCCTTGTCTGATTACGACAAATCATTGTCGCATTGTGCTACTAGACATTTGTTTCATTCTTGCGACAATTACAATTTGATTTCGATTCAATTTTCACAACTGAAAGTGTGAAAATACCTTTCTCATCGTTTGGACTGTAGTCGTCTTTTATTGATTTTTACAAAAGACACTTGACCATTGATCGCATGACTGCAAAAGATTGTTCAAACTCGTGTCCTTACCTTGATTGCGTATTTGATTTGTTTGATTGCTAAGCCTGTAAGCATGAAGATTTACTGGTCTTATTCTGATCTTATAAAGGTTATAATGGATTTGGTCTTATATGTTTTTATTCTTATTGTTATGGACTCATGACTCATTATTATATGAGAAATTCTTGATTGCATTGTTCTAAAAACTTTGGATATGCAACGAATGCAATGGCAAGTTTATAAGGTCAAATAGCAATGGTTTGAGGGCGCGTTGATGAAATCTTTTGGGTTTTAATTTTAAATCGATGCTTGGTATATTGTTTGGAAATTGATATCACATTAGACGAGCAATAGTTTCAAACTATGTATTGATATGTTTTGATTAACATTGGTCTGAAACATTGAATTCACACGACAGGTCGTTGTGTTTCGTGATGATTAAACTTAACACTTGGCGCTTGATTATCACCCATTGTGTTGGTTCAGATTCGGATAAGTGGAACGTTGGTGTGATGATTCAATGATTTGCTGGCCGATACGTATGGTTTGGGCGATTATGATTATAAAAACACTGTACATGATCATTAATACAATGTGTGGCGGTGGTAATCCCACCACCTTCACACGCATGGAGTTATTTCCGGTCTCTTCGAGCATTCAAGCTGTTGAACCCTCTCATTTTCACTCTGTGCATTGTTTCATTTAGTTCAAACCCTACCATGTACCGAAGCCATAGTTCCTGTTGTGAGGGCCGAGCCCAACGGGTGCCAAGCGTTATTGACTTTTGATGGTGCGTATAGCGATTTAGAAGAGTTTGGTTGGCTTCCATTTATAAGGAAATTCGACGGTTATAACCTCACTATGGCTCGGCAATTTTCATTGTCATTCGATGGCTGTCGAGCCAAAGTTGGAGATGTCCAGCTTGAAATCACTGAACAGTTTCTCAGTTTGGCAACTAGCCTGCCTGTCAAGGGACAAAAATGGTTGAAAAGCTACAAGGTTGACAATGTCCCATGGACTTTGTTATTTCGGTCTCGCACAGTCAGCTCATGCGACAGAGGTTTGCTTGCAAAGATGTTGAAACCCCGCTGGTATGATCTCTTAATGATTATCAAACAATTCGTTACTTGTGAAGGCAGGTACGAGTTTATTTTCCTGTTTCACTTGGGTTTATTAATGATTTTTATGGGATTCGAACTAAGTTTGCCTCACTATCTGCACCGAAGCTTGTTTAAGATGGCCAAGCGTTATAAATGCAGCCAGGCTGACACTAGCCTCTTCCATGTAGGGTTGATTAAAATGTGTATGGTGTATGAGCTGGGGTTACTTCGTGATTCTTGGGATAATTTCCTTAGCCGTAATGGCTTTGTAATGTCAAACCCTCCACAGGCCGATAAGCCTATGGTAACCGAGAGCAAACCTACCCCTGTACCCTACAGTGTTTTACTACCCAAACCTAAGCCCGAGTCTCCTACGAATTCATCTATGGCTGTGACTAAACAGACCGAAGTTGCTAAGCCTACAACCACAAAGACTAGAGCGAAGACTGGTGCTAATACTAGAAGAAAGAAAAATGCAAGGTTGATCTCTCGCATGGAGAGAAATAAATCTAAGCCTCCTACCAAAACAGAGCCTATCGTGGTCAGCGAGGACTTTGATTCAAGCATTGAACGTTTTCTCGTCGAAGAGGGCTTCTGTGACAAACCTCCTTATGACTTCGTTGAGAACTTGCCTCCTTGTCTGTGGGATAACCCTGATTTTCCTGGTATCGAACCACCTCATAAAACCCTCGGGGAATCATCAAAACCCCCTTCTGTTCAGACTGTTGCACCACCTTGCGACCAATGTGGGCTATGGTTAGAAAGATACTACTCGGATGTCCCAAAATTGCAATCCAAAATTCGCGATTTGGAAAACCAAGTGGCAAAGCTCACTGGTCGGAATGCAAGAGAACAACCTAACGATAAGAAACAACGAACTACAGGTTCAATCCTGTTCAAGAATGTTGAGTCTGCTACTGCAATTGTCAATTCAAAATTGACATAGCCTCAGCAACTGTAATGGTATAATTTTCACTCTTTTATATGGCGTGATCATAAGCTCTGCATACATTGTTGACTTGCTCTGTCATGCATAAGTTTTGATTTTCGATTTCTGGATTGGTTGTGATTAGATTTAGTTTGATTGACCATAATTTGATTTGAATATGCTGTTATTTGATATCTTTTCTATTCTTGAAATACAAACGATATCTCTGTTCGATTTGGTTGTATCTTGGGCGATACGATGGGCAAATTGGTTAACTATGCTGATTGTATTTTCTATGTTGGGACCAATTCGTATATCATTTGTTACATAATCAAATTTCGAATGGATAACAATAATAGCTGTTACGATGTGAACTGAATTTCGATGGTAACAAATGTATTATTCGATTGAGATTACATGGATGGATTGATCATATCAAATCTTTCGATTTGTGTCTATAATTAAATTTAGTTATATGCCTGGTTTGTTGACTCTGTCAAAACCCTGTCTGTCGACTATGAGGTGATCAAACATGAAGACTGTTGAGTCGATATTTGTGGAGATAATCTGATTACATTGGAAGCAATTCATACATCATGCTTTTAATTGAGTGATCTCAATCTGCTGTTGTGATTATAATTAGTCAATTACAGTTACGAATTTACCTGTGAATTATTTGAAACACAGTGAATGAGAACTGTGGTTGGATTCTATGGATACAGTGATGTGTGAAATCGTAATGGTTTTCTATATTGGCAATGATATGAATCTTATGCTAATCGATAATGATGGTTTGTATTTCATGCGATTTGGTTTATCATTGATTGCATTCATGGAATAGTCTTGTTAAGATGTGATACGATTTTATGCCGATTGGGAAAACATAGTGTCTCTACTCTGTCCCGATCGTATTTTGGTCGATTTGGTTTGATTTAATCATTAGTAATTTGTTGATTATTAAAATATGATTGGATTCGATTTGATTGTATATCTGGTCATGTTTACTATCCTAGACTAGCTACAGAATCAGGTGATTCTGTAGCTAAGTCTGTTAAGTCATTTTTTTTATTATTTTTCTAATTAAACATTATTCTAACTTGACTTTTGGTGTCTATTGCAGGCAAATTCGAATTGGCAATGGATATGAGGAGCAGTTGGAAGATATCTTAAGGATTTTACTTGCATTTTTAGTTACTTAATTTAAGGGATTTTGGGATAATTCCCAGATTGTGTAAAACTGTTTACTATTATTCACAAGGATGTTTTACCTTGTGAAAAACCTATATAAACCTATGGTTTTGTAATAATTGATCATCCTCAGTTGGGGGAGAACAAGGATATGGAGTTCTGATTCAAACTGGAGCAGAATTGGTGTTTTGTCATAGATTTCGCTTTTCAATATATCGACACTTTGTTCCATGTTTTGTATATCAGCTTGTTTATGGTTTAGTATTGCTTTAGCTATCTGAATCAAATGCAAATGATATAATCTTATTTCTGTTATCCATATCTTGTTTCTTCCAAATAGATAAAAGACATAACAGTTGTTAGTTCAATTTGTGAATCATATCTTTGTCTTCTTCATAAATCGAACTGTAATATATAAGTTTGCTGCATAATAGGTTTCCCCTTTTGCAGGAATTTATAATCAAAAAATTGTTATGATATTCTTTTATGTCTTGTTTGTCCTGTAACATACTTCAAGAAGCAGCATAGTTGATCGTTTACGAGAAGCATACGGATTAACTGGTGTGAGTTTCCCTCCTCCAATCAACTTAGAAGTCATCTTGCACAGGGCAGACTTGGAGCGTTTCCAGGTCAATTAGTATTTAGTCTACTGCTTTTATTAAGTAGTTTAATCTAGATATAATTTTGATTTGTTTTAATTTCAGTTAGTTACTTTTTAGTTATAAATCACAAAATCAAAAAAGAATTATCTTCGCTGTCTTGGGACAGCAAGCAAATTAGTTTCACAGGTTTATTCAAATCTGTAGATTGTATGTAATGTATATTTGTGAATAAACTGTAATTAACTTGATAATTAGATAGTTGATTTGAGTTATTATAAGAATAGTTAGTAGTTTGTAGATAGAATAGTTAGCATAGTTTATAGTTTAGTATATTAGTTCCTTTATTTGTTTTATTAGTTTCTAGTTTCCTCTATTTTAGTTTGATTTCTTTATTTAGTTAGTTTGTTTGTTTTAGTTAATTTTTATTAGTTTCTAGTTTCCTTAGTTTAGATCTCTTAGCTCAGATCAACTTTTCTCTTTGGTTTTCTTAGGAGACCTTAGAGCGGCCAACGGAGTCGTTAAACTCGTCAGGGTGGTCCATTCCAAACGGCTTGGGTTATTTAGACAACCCCGGACCGGTTCCACTCTCCCAGTTGACGGATGGACTGTTTCGCCCGTCAACAAGAGGACATAATGAAACAATAGTTATCAGAGAAGAAAGCAAGGTGTGAAGCCTTAGAAGAAGAGATAGTAAAAACCAGAAAAGAGATGGAGAAGTTTAAGGCTTTGTATCACCAAACTCTGTCAAGTATTAAAGCTTCAGAATGATTAACCTCCATTCTAAATCAACAAAGAAATCCAAAATTGAAAGATGGCTTAGGGTATGAAGAAGGATCAAGTAATACAGAACCTATCAAGTTTGTCAAATCCTCAAACATTGACAACAGTCACTCTGCAGAAACAAAGAAAGAGAATTAGCCACCAAGAAGGAATGAAAGAAAAAGTACCAGAACTGAATTTGTAGATCAGAGAGATTATCGGCATGAAAAAAATCGACCTCTTCAAAGAAGACATATTTTTTCAAGGTACAAAGGTTTTTTCTATGGTTGTTGTTTTTTCTTCTCTAATTTTGGTCACAAAGCTATAAACTCTTCTTTAAGATTTAGATATGAACAATCAAGATATTCAACGAATAACCATCTTCCACAACAAAGATTGAGACAACCAAGCAACAAACAAACTCAGACTATAAATCATGCGATGGTTGGGAAAAGGATGCAGGTTAAGCATAACAATCATTATGATCTGTTATTTAGTGAACCAGAATGCTACATCTATCAAAACTATGGACATAAAGCTGCAGATTGGCACTTAAGGAATTTTAAGCCAGATTTGAATCCTACTGTTGAAAATTTCAAGATTTGGAAGAAGAAAGAAGATGACAAGTGTAGACTAGTGTTATCAGCCCAAAGAGAAAAGAACCCCTAGTATATTGACAGTGGACGTTCCAAACATATGACTAGAGACAAAAGTAAGTTTCTAACTCTAAGTGAAAGCAAATCAGGGAATGTAACTTTTGGAAATGATGCACCAGGAAAAATAAAAGGTAAAGGAATGGTAAGTTGGAGTAATGGCAAAGGGAAATCTCAAGATGTGTTGTTTGTAGAAGGTATGAAACATAATCTGCTTAGTGTCAGTCAAGTCTGTGACTGAGGATGTGAAGTCGTTTTTACCTCTAAAGATTGTAGAATAAAATCTGTGAATTCAGGACAGCTAGTTGCAAAAGGGATAAGAACAGAAAACAATGTCTATGTGTTAAAAGAAGAAAAAGAAGAATGTTACTTAAGAAAGTATGATGAAAGTTGGCTATGGCATAGGAGACTTGGACACTTAAATTTTGATCATATAATCAAGCTCAAAAATAGTGGGGCAGTAAAGGATCTTCCAAAGATATCAAAGCCATATGATTATGTTTGTAAACCTTGGCAGATAGGAAAACTTTCTCGCACTCAGTTCAAATCTAAAAACTTTCCTTCAATGGAAAAACCTCTCCAGTTAGTACATATGGATTTATGTGGACCATCAAGGAAAGAAGGTACAGGAAAAGAAAATTATTTTATGTTGATTATTGATGATTATTCTAGACTAACATGGGTTTCCTTTTTGAAGGAAAAATCTGAAGCATTTGAAAAATTCAAAGTGTTTAAGGCTCTAACTGAGAATCAAA
>ML776863.1:403277-423881 GCA_009831015.1 Picea engelmannii | reverse complement strand
TGAAGGCAGTAAGGTCTGATAGAGGAGGAGAGTTTATCTCATGGAACTTCAAAGAGTTATGTGATAAACATGGAATCAAAAGAGAGTACACAATTCCAAGGACTCCACAACAAAATGGAGTTGTTGAGAGGCAGAATAGATCAGTACAACAAATGGAAAGATCAATGATGAATGAAAGGAACATACCTCAGACATATTGGGTGGAAGCAATTCATATAGTTGTTCATATCCTTAACAAAGCTCATCTTAGGCCACATAGTGACAAGACTCCTTATGAACTATGGTTTGGAAGACTTGCTTCAATCAAGCATTTTAAAGTCTTTGGGAGTAAATGTTATATCAAGAACAATGATGAAAATATTGGCAAATATGATGATAGGGATGATGAAGGTATTTTCTTGGGTTATTCTACAAACAATAAATGATACAGATGTTAAAATAAGAGACTGCATAAACTAGTTGATTGTATAGACTTAAAAGTTGATGAAGAAATCCTGGTCAGAAATGTAAGCAGTGTTGATCCAAGCACAAAAGATATAGTTGAATACGAAGATGAACAGGTCCAAGGATCAGAAAGAGAAGAATCTAAATCAAATGAAGATACGAATACTCCGACTGACATAAATCAACAGAAAGAAGCAAAATCACCTCTCATAATTGTTAGAAAGAATCATCTTGAAAATCAGATAATTGGAGATATAAATAAAGGAGTTCAGACAAGAAGGAAATTGATAAAAGACTCAGAACAATCTCATGTTGCTTTTTTATCTATGACTGAACCTAATTTTTTTTATGAAGCCATCCAGCATGATGATTGGATTAGAGCTATGAATGAAGAGATTGATCAGATTGAGAAGAACAATACTTGGGAGCTTGTCCCTAGACCTGAAGATAAGAATGCAATAGGTTCCAAATGGGTGTTCAAGAATAAAATGAATGAAAAAGGACAAGTTGTTAGAAATAAAACCAGATTGGTCTGTAAATGGTATGCACAAGTTGAAGGTCAGGAATTTGATGAAAATTTTTCACCAGTGGAAAAATTGGAGGCCATAAGAATGTTTCTTGCATATTCATGTCATAAGAACTTTAAAGTGTATCAGATAGATGTTAAGTCAACTTTTCTTAATGGATATCTAGAGGAAGAAGTATATATGGAGCAACCTGAAGGATTCTCATTGACAGATAATCCTAATTATGTTTGCAAGCTGAAGAGGGCCTTATATGGACTGAAACAAGCACCACGAGCTTGGTATTACAGATTGGACAAATTTTTACAAGACAAAGGGTTCAAGAAAGTTACTGTTGACAACAATCTCTACGTTAAGTCTGAAGGTGATAATTTACTAGTTTTTTTGGTTTATGTAGATGATATTATTTTTGGTTGTACTTATGAATCATTTGTCCAGTGGTTTGCTAACTCTATGAAAACTGAGTTTGAGATGTCCATGATAGGAGAACTGTCATATTTTGAGAAAAATGATGATTGCAAGTAATCTCTCGATACATATGTAACTCCATCAGTGTGTCCATGAAAGAAATGGTCCTATAAAAGGATGGAGAAAAATTCTTGTGTGTGCATAAGAACATGTGCTAAAATGTTCATATTGAAAATATATGAAGTGGTCACTCCAATAATACGTAATTGACACATATTCGTGGAATAAGTTGTGAATTGTCTTTCTTTACTACCTCTCTAATGGCTTAGAAAAGAAAGTGCATTCCTTCATGTTATCTATTTTATTTTATGTAAAGTTATGGTGTTAGTTTGTTGATCCATTTCTATCTTGTGATTATTCTTAGTATACAATATTTGCCTCCCTCAATACCTCTATATTGAGTCAAAAGGAAATAAATGTTTTGGATTGTACTTTGCATTCACTTTGGGAAAAGATATTTTGACGAGGAATGAACCAAACATGGAGGTTGGTTTGGAGATTACCAATAGATATGGACATCTATATTATTGTACTTATCTTTTCTTTGATTTAATAAGAATCACGTCTTTTTCCTTTCCACCAAAAGCACTATCTAAGTGAATGCAAGGCATTGTTCCTTCTTTAGATTCGATTTTGGAACTGATTTATGCATTTCAAGCAATTAATAAATGGATTTTTAATCTTTTCAAGTCTCTCTCAGGTGGCGGGGCGAAAATGGACGAAGAACCAGGGATCGATATTTTGAATTTGGTTTGTGGCGGGAAGCTCTAATTGACACCAAGGCTGACTTCCTGATTCGAGGGTTCCCTAGCAATGGAGCTAGGTTTAAGGGGGGACTTATCCTTAGCACCTTTTCTTTCTATATTGGTTTTTTAGACTTTATATTATTCCTGCAGGCATAAGCTTGGCTCATCAATTCGTCATTCCTTTTAGTTGAGCTTTTTTTCCTTAACAGAGTCGCTCGGTTAGTAGTAAGTTAGTTGGGTGGTTTTAGTGGAACTTGCCATTTCTCATTATTATCTTCTTTATTACCCTTCTTGGTAACTGTGTTTACTTGTCCTAAAACTTGGAGCTTATCTATTATCGAGATTAGAACTTTAATGGAGACTACAGGTGGACTCACTGCGTTAATGTCATTCATGTGACCTACATTATTAACATTTATTTACCTTTGGCCTTTGGGTAGTAGTGACTCTTGGTTATTGAGCTTTACTACAAGTGGATCACAAGTGGCTACTAAATGTCCCATTTCCATCTGACAACTATTAATGATGACGTCCGAGTGTTAATGGGTGAATCAAATGAAGGACTTTAGCAGAAAGCTGGTCTTTTCAAAAATATTGATAGACTGAGGAAACTATCATATAACGTTAATCCATATTTCTCAGACCCATACGCTATGCCTGCTCGTCCCCTTAGCGAAGGTGTTGACAATTTTCCCACTTTCTTAGACTCCCTTCCTATTTTATCAAACTCTTTACCGGAGGTGTTGCACCATACCACTGGGGGTAACCCGAGATTTGAAGACAAAGGAGGTGGCTTTGATGGTTACCATAGGAAGGCAGATAGAATTGCACTACCACAACAAAAATACTGCAGACAATGGAAGTCCAATAAGGTTTTGAAACGGTTTTTCCTAAGTTTAGACATTGGCCTTGAGGAGACGTGCAGAATGGCATTATGCGGTTTGGTTGGGATATTTTCATATGGGAACTTGCGCAAGGAAACTATTCCAGTCTGGCTAGAAAAGGTTTGGTCGCCACTATTAGATTACACCCCTCATATTTTTACCTTTCCAAAGGCTAGTTAGGTTTCCTTTGTAGATATCCAGAAGATATTTCTCTTTTACTCGAGAAAAGATGGGTTAATGGAGGCAACAACCTCATGTTAAAGAGGTGATAGGTGATGTTTGACCCGGTTATAGAGTACTTTTCCCTCAAACACTTCTAGGTACTCTTACCAGGTTTACCATTACACTTTTGGAACAAAGGGGCACTACAGGCCATTGGAAAATCTCTTGGATTTTTTATTACGGTAGATAAAGCTTCTCTTTCTGTTGATTCAAGGAAGATTGGTCAAGTCATAGTTGAAATGGATATCCATATCGGGCTTCCGAAAACATAGAGATTGAGTGGAGGGGCCGACGCATTCTTCAACGACTGGACTACTTAGGAGTTTCCTTTAGATGCAGCATATGACGAAGCAATAGCCACCTGCGGCAAGATTGCAAAGGATTTTGATGAGGGGGTTGATGAACCAGAAGTCCCGAATCATTTGACTGGCTCTCAAGATTCCTCCCTGGACACCAGTTTCTATGGAAAATGACCCTTACACCTAGCACAGGAAGATACCAGCTCATCAGAGTCATTGGGTTCGTTGGTGGGTAAGTTAAAATCATTTTTTCCTACTCTCTTTTCTTCATTGTATTTTTTGGAATGTGAAGCTCTGAATTCCTCGGAGTGGCTTAAACTTACTACGTCAAATGCTGAGAAGTCACCTTTTGTAGACGCCGGGGGGGCGGGTTGTTCCTTCTAGTGAGTTTACTGGGTGTCAGGAGGTATTGACTTCCTTACCAATCGGATCCCTGAGGGCTGATCCTCCTACTATTCGTTTTACCCTAGTTGAGTCTAGTGATAGAATTCTGTAATCTCACTCTATTGAAAATATTGTTACTACCTTGTCAGAACATACTACTGGGTCCCAGTGTCCTTAGGTTGGAGATTCCACTTCTCCACCTAGATATCGGGAACCATAGGATGATGAAACCTCTCTTACTTTGTCCTTGACTCTTTTTTACCATTTATTCGGGACCGAGAATCCACTGTTCAATTACTTGTTTACCTTGGCAAGTCTGTATCAAACCCTTCTACTGTTGATGGGGAGGCTAGTACGTCGTGCCCACTTGCTTTTGGGGCAGGGAAGGAATATGCCTGGTCTCGGGGACTGGGTATAGAACACTCGTCGATAAAAACTAGGAGCGCTCGCAAAAAGCCAACAACCTTATCTTCTTTAGATTCAAATACTCCTTTAACCACTAATGGTGGGGCACTTAAAGCAGTGAAGGCTCTGGCGCGGGAAAAGTAATGATTATGCAATCTCTCAACCTCAGAGGGACCAGAGGAACCTTTGAATTGGCCTATGTTCGTAGTGTTCTTGATAAAAAGCATCCTGATATTGTTTCTTTCAGGCAACTCTGGTTCATTCTAAAAAGTCTAGAAATTTTATGATTACTTTACGATCGAAATGGTTTAGTTGTGTTGTCAACTCAGTTGAAACTTCTGGTGGACTGTTGGTTACTTAGAATCCAAATGTGTTCGATCTAGTCTGGTTTCTTACCTGTGGTGGGATCTTATTGACAAGGATCTGCTTAGCAAGCAAAAGGGAGATTTCATTTCTAAACATCTATGATCCATGTTTGGAGCAGAAAAAGTTTTGGAATCAGGTGGCAGACTCTGGCTTGCTAGCTCAAAAAAATCTTATTATCCCAAGGGATCTCAACTTGACCTTTTCCTCGGGCGAGATTTGGGGAGGCACATCATCAGTGAGACAATTGGTCAGTTTCTTTAAAACTTTCTTTCAATCACTAAATCTTATAGACATTGTCCTAGGGAAGGTTGTCCCTACTTGGCGAAAAGGTTGCTCCGAAGTTGACTTGATCGCCAAAAGACTGGACAGATTCTTCATTTCGAAATAATTTCTATTAGTGGTCGACATCTATAGGTCATGGGTGGAATACCCTTTTATTTACGATCACGCCCCGATTCTTCTCCAGCTGGAAATGCCTCCTATTTTTAAAGCCTATCCATTCAAACTAAATCCACAATGGATATTGGAACAAGGTTTTGTGGTGATGGTTCAAAAACTATGGAACGATCCAAAATATCTCGAAGAGGATGGAAAACAGAAAGACTAATATGGAAGTTAAAGGATCTAAAGGACTGCACTAAATAGTGGAAAAAGCTTCGTAATCAAGCGACAAATGCTCATCTCAGGAACTTGGAGAATGATATAAATTCTCTGTTATAAAACACTATGGATGGAATAAGTACACAAGAGGAAGAATATTTATTAAAAACTCTGGAACAAGAAAGGAACATGCTGATTAATGATAGCGAAGAACTCTGATGTCAACGCAGTCGGGCTATATGGATTCAAAGCGGCGATCAAAACACAATTTTTTTTCACAATTTTTGCAAATTTCAGGAGAAATTACAAGTTCATCTGGGAGATTATGGATGAAGAGGGGCATTTACACTCGGATCAGAAAAACATAAAATCCGAAGTTTTCAAACATTTTAAAATTTTCTTCAAAGAACAAGTTGATCCTTCTACAATCGAACAAGTTAGAGTGGCGGCTAAGTTCTCTAGACTGATAACAGATGTTGAAGCTGATGTCATGTATTCACCGATTCAATTGGTAGAATTAAGAGATGTTTTATCAAAATTCAAAGTTGATAAAAGTCCAGGGTCGGACGGCTGGACTGTTGAATTTTTTTACACTTCTTTGATCTAGTAGGGGGGGATCTCCTCAACATGGTTGAAGAATCGAGATTAAAAGGCTACATTTCAGGTAGTTTAAACTCGAAGTTCATTGCCTTAATCCCCAAAGTGAACAAGCCTCTTACATTTTGGGATTACAGACCAATCTCTCATTACAACCTCTGCTATAAAATCATTTCTAAGATTATAGCAAATCAAATAAAGCTGATCTTGTCCAAAGCACTTTCTAAGGAGCACTTGGAATTTTTACAAGCAAGACAGATCCATGATACTATAGGAAGAGTTCTAATCAAAATAGTAAAAACACTTTTTCATTTCTTGTAATATTTTAATTATTTTTCATTTTGATCTTTTGGTTCACTTTGCCTAGCATATAGGCTTGGCTGGAATCTAAATAGTGGTATGGAATCTAAATAGTGGTATGTTGCTTTAAAAAAAAATCATGATATACTCACAAATATACTGCCTTTTCGTACACATATTTTTGGTTGGCACATATCATTTTAACATATCATTTTACATAATTTTAGTTACATTTTCTTCACTAGATGCATAGTAATTGTCATAATTTTGCATTCATGTTTGAGTTTGCATAGTGATTATCATAATTTTTCTTCCAAGTTTTAGATTAGTAATTTTAATTGGAGTGAGTTAATTTCAGAGCAATCTTTTCTTTAGGGTTACTTTTTTGGCAGGTTTTAAATTTCAGACCAATCTAGAAGTCTTATCCATTTTTTGAACATTTGGGTTGGTTTAAAATGGAACAACACCCTTAAGATAAGGTTCTGAAATGTATAGAACTTTGATCCATACCAAACTCATGTTACCCCTGAAAATCTGACCCCGTCCATTTTTTCTACTGAGAAAAGGAAGATTACTCCAAAATTAACTAACTCCATTTTGAATTAACTAACTCCATTATTTTGATTTCTTATTTAGCTTAAGTTTTGTTTTGAGTTGTAAACAAAAATTTAAATTAATTTTTCTCTTTATATTTCACATTTTCATTTTTTTTAAAAGAGAACTTTCGTTGAGAAACTCTCTCCATCAAATGAATGAACCAGTGAATGCTCGGTAGTAATTAGAATATGTTTAAATTCCATCTGGAAATAGCGCTTGTATACATGTTTACCATATTCTATGGAATATACTCAAGTGCAACAGAAGATATGATCAGAATCCCTGCAAATTTACATTACATATGGGGTTTAAGCTGAAACTACATAAAAGATTCAGACTCCAAGCAGTTCCAATTTCAATTAATTTAAGGCTTCCAGCTTTAAGCGATTCCCAAGTCCAACCCTTGCTCTGCGTCATGACTTCAGAAATAACTTGCAAATTTTCTGCCAGATGTTTGAGTCAGATACGCTGTTTCGAAAAGAAGCCCTGGCCTCATCGCTCATCTTCTCCTGAAAATTGAGAAAAAAACGTTGTGTTCTCAATATTTGATATGTTTGTTGTTCAAATATGGTCATCTAGATCCAATGACAAGAATAAAATAAAGGTTTTTGTTATAAATTTCTTCTGGTGCTAGGATAAATCTTAGAATTTTCTTTTTTCAAGAAGAAAAACTGAAAGAACTAGAGTAATCAGAGGTAACACAAGCATCTGCAGCTTCTCAGCTTAGTATTACTTACTGGGATAAGATTCTTATCCAACAGGCCATCCATGAGGATGAACAAAATGTCACTGGTATACTCTGGATGACCTTGGATGCCCAGTATATTATCACCCAGAGAAAACATCTCAATGTCTGTTTTGAGTGAAGAAGCTAGTATCTCTGCGCCGAAAGGAACTTCATACACCTGTTCAAACAGTTTTCTTTAGTGAGAATGCAATAGTAGTTCAATCAACCTCTTAACATTTATGATTGCCCAGATGACATTTTGCTTTGGATAAACGTTAAGAATTTGTTCATTCATTCATATTGCAAATGCAAAAAAATTCTCTGTGAAACGAAGAATACCTTGTCTTGATGGCATTCAATGATACTAATCATAGAAGGTATCTTCAAACCAGGATACTTTGCCGACAAGTTATCAAAAACTGTAATTTTCCTCAAGCCAATATCCCATCCAGCTGATGCCCTTCCAGTTTTTCCTCCCAGAGCTCGACACAAAACCTGCTTGAGAGAAAGCAAGAAACCTGTGAGTAATTAGGTATGGCGTTGAAGCCATTATTGCTTGAGAGAAAGCAAGAAACCTGTGAGTAATTAGGTATGGCGTTGAAGCCAGTATAAATAAATATGACATTGCTGAACAGAGATGGAAAAAGGAAAAAGAGAAGCGAAAAATGGATTAGAGTACCTGGTGACCGAAGCAGATACCAAGGATTTTAATGCCCATTGCATTGAGTGTCTGCAACAAATGGCAGAGCTTTATGATCCATACATCGTTTCCGTGGGCATCATAACTACTTCCAGTGATCACGAATCCGTTATATTTGTACAGATCATCCATATCAGGAAACTGGCCATCCACAACTCTGAACAAATCCCACTTTTCCCCCGCCTCGCTCAAGAAGTTTGCATAGAGACTGAAATAACCCCCATATTTCTTCTTCACATATTCCCGGTCTGGTGCGCACAACAAAACGCCAAATCTCTTCCCCAACCTCATTTCCAGATGCATAAATTCCTACATTCCAGAGACGGCGAGATGAGTAGCAATGGAGGACGGGGGGAAGATATATATATAGGCGTCTACCAACAGGATTGGGAAAGATCTGTGAGAAGAAGAGAGACAATTTACGCAGACTGACTGAGTGAGCTCCTCTACGCAGACTGAGTGAGCTCCTTTACAATGTGGATTGCAGATTCTGTCATCGTGCATGAAGAAAGTATGCTTTAGCTTTTTTAGAAATCTGATTATGATGAGGTCAGAATTGTGACGTATGAATTGTGATGTATAAGTGTTACTTTGAATGTATGGAATGAATGCTGAGGAATGGAATAATATTTATGAAATGAATGGTGAGGAATGATAATTTAAATTTGTAATTAATAAATATTATTAAAATAATTTAAAAAATGTTTGAAAATTTGAAGTAATGATGGGTATAAAATGAATTATGATTATTTATTTTAAATGAAAATTATGACGAATTTATCAGATATAGTTTGTTTGATCGAAATAATTATACAGAATAAATTGGGAAGAATAGATGCAATTGGAATAATTATATGATTTGTTATGGAATAATAGATATTTAAATATTCTAGATAATAATGTTAATTTTAAAAGATCATAGGTTTGAAATCTATAAGGGTAAAGTATGTACACTTTCATAGACTTTAGTAGTCAAATCACTTTAGTTCCTTGTCCCACAAACAAACAAAAAGATTTTATATACCAATTTACTGTATTTGTAATTTTAAAGTTAAATTATTATTATTATTATTATTATTAATTAATTTTAATTATATAATTATATTAATTCAAAGCAGTAATTATTTTGAATAATTACTACTTTGAATTAATTCCAAGCAGTAATTATTTTTAAAAATGACAATCTATTATTGAATTATGGCTAATTTATCATTGTGATTGTGAAATATTTATATAGATTGTTTGATTGAAATAATTATACAGAATAAATTGTGACAATAGATGCAATTGAAACAATTACATGATTTATCTTATACAAATTATAAATAATAAATTGGGATGAATAGATGCAATTGAAACAATTACATGATTTTTTTTCATATATTCAAATAATGAATATTTACATATTCTAGACAATAATATTAATTCTAAGAGGTCATAGGTTCAAATCCATAAGGGTAAAGTATGTACACTTTACTAGACTTGAGTAGTCAAATCACTTTAGTTCTTTGTCCCAAGAATAAGGAGATTTATACAGAATAAATTGTGTCGAATAGATGCAATTGAAATTGTCCCACAAACAAGGAGATTTTATACAAATTATACAGAATAAATTGTGCCCAATAGATGCAATTGAAATAATTATATGATTTGTTTTGTTGTTTTCATATATTCGAATACTGAATATTTAAATATTCTAAACAATAATGTTAATTCTAAAAGGTCACATGTTCAAATCCATAAAGGTAAAGTATGTACACTTCCCTACAATTTAGTTTTTTATTCCACAAACTCTTATATACCAATTTGATGTGTTTGTGATTTTAAACTTAAATTATTATTATTATCATCAATTAATTTTAACTATATAATCATATTAATTCAAAACAATAATTATTTTGAATAATGAATGTGAATATAAATTTTATAATGAGAATTATATTTAATGCTCTCACGAGTGTTAATTCCTTATTGAAATTGTAATATTCCATGAACTTGAACGAAGTTAAAGCACAGACAAATCCCATCATCATTTCCCTTTGGTGAAGTTTGAGAACTAAAAATACAAAGATTCAAGCACTCAACTTTCCGTACTCACGTTATTGTAATGGGATGCGTATAATTTCCCTGTCGCTTCTCACGACAAATGGATTACAACTTGATTGCACATATGCAAAAATGCAAAAACTTAGGAAGAGGAAATATGCTTCCATTTGGATTAGAAATTGAAAATAAGATTTATGTTGGGTGTTATTGGTCAATGGGCATGATGTAATATTTTAAATTTGAGTTTTGTTAGTGTTTAAAAAATATTTAAAAAATTAAAAATCAAAATCAAAACGAAATAATTTTTACAAAATAATACAAAGCAGCGACCCAACAAAGAATGGGGTGTGGGAAGTTGTTCCATTATCCTCAATGTGCCTCCATGAATGGAGACACATCATCTGAAACCTCTCGCCATTGCAGTCTAACATTATAACTCTAGTGATTGTGTTACTTAGCTCTTACATGGCATTTGGAACTCTTATAGTTGACCCTACATGTTGTTTTTCTTGCTCGTTAGTGTTGTCCCTCTACTCGACATTATGTAGGCACTTTGGAATAGATATTGTTCATTTAGGTAGTTGTTGTCCCTACTTGTTAATGTTGTTTCATTCGGATTTATGAGCGGAACAAAATGAAACCATAGATTTATAATGTTAACATAGAGACACACTGAACAACAACAAAGATAAAGTAAAATTTGACTTCTATTAAATAAAATTATGTTGAAAAATGTAAAAAGCTGACTAAAAACAAGCTTGCTAGAATGGTGGAAGCTTATCTCTGAGAAGAGATGTGACGGCTACTCTCATTCACAATAAAATGAGTACAATGAGGCACTGAAGACCTTTTCACAATAAACATAAATTCCAAAACCCTAGACATCCAAAAACCTAACCTTGGGAGATGAAGCGCCAAAATTCATGTGGGTACCGTTGGGGTAAGTTAGTACATTAACTTCCTGGAGTTGTAACTTTTGCATACGATCTTCGTTTAGGGCACACGATAGCTCGTTGGAAAGGTATTGATAAGGCGATTCATTTAGGGGGCTCAATTAGAGCCTTTAATCATCATTAAGGTGGCTGATCGTGAAAAAAATTTGTTTAGGCCCTCAAACTGGCCCCAGAAGTTAAAAACTGTTAAAAATAGTAAATTGCCAAAATTGCCATAAATTGTTTTGAGCCAGTTGGAAAAGGTGGGTGGCCAACAATATCAACCTGTATCAATTGTAATGCCCCCGACCGTCATCCCACTGGCCGAGCCAACGCTAATGTGCGGAAAAACACTACTGTAACACATTATGCATTCTAATGAGCTTAAAAACGCTTAATTATAGTTAAACACGGAATTACTGCTAGCATTTCAGAGTTAATGGAAATAACAATAATTCATATGCACAACAAAATATGTGATAACATTGCAAGAATCACAGGTATGCAATTTAATTAATTACAAAATTACAAAACATAGTGACACTTATCCTTGAAAACTGTCATGCACCACCAACTGCGTGTATACCTTTCACAAACCTCCCAGCCTTAGACCACGCTGCTCATCACTCTCAGCAGTAGGTCACCCCCGAGCTGGGACTAAGCTCCACCGGGTAAGGACTCTTAGGCTAGGTAAGGTTTACAGGAAGAATACACGTAAAAGAAGGAGGATTCTTTCACAGGAACCACTTATGCCCACTGCCCACAGACTCTCCTTCCCCACATGCCTGTCCCACCCCAGGAGTATACACCTTCTCTGTCACCTAGATAGTCCTTCAGCTGGTAACCTCCCTTGCCTTAGGCTTCAACAACAGAATGGACCACAAATCTCCAAGCTCTGTGGTAGCTACAGGGTTCCTTCCAGGAGCTCTCTCCTTCCTCTGCGCACTCTCTCACCTGGAGAGAGTCGCTCATAGGCTTGGTAAAACCTGCCTCTTCAACTAAGGGCCTTACAACCCAGTTCTTCAACACCTTCCGACTCAATTCCTTCACGGTGAGGATAACCACAACACAACCCCACTCAGGAAAACAGAAAACAACAACCTATCGACAGATCAGGTACAGATTCATCTCTGCAATGGCGGATAGACTAGGTTTTGGAACTCACAAGTCGACTTCCCCCCCCCCCCCTCACCAGTTCTCTCAACGGTGCATAGGTATGTCAAGGGCAGACGTAGACCAATAACAAAATCAGACAGATGATCTTTTGGTCTTTAGGAAGACATCTCGGTTTTCTCATTCTCAAAGTTGCGTGAGGGTATCCGAAATCAGACGCAAAGGATGATGGAACAAGGAGCGACCCCCTCCACAACTGACTTCTGCATTTTTTGACTGCATGTGCCTGGGTCGACACATGTCACCCATGAAGCTGCATGCACTCCATCAACATGCGTTCCTCTCTAGGAACTTAGGACAAAACATATATTTCACATGTCTTTTAGAATAATATTAAAATATTATTCCCAAGGACTTAAGCCCCTAGGCTCAACACTTAGCCTCTCTTTCCAACCTTCCAGCCCCCAATCCCTTACCCACTTTGTGGAAGCTTAGTCCCCCATCACTCATTCATCGTGGTCAGTCTGCACACAACGGTGTTTATATTTTTATTAATGTTCTGCATGATTACATATACAAAAGAAGGCTCCCAACCTTAACACTTAGGCTCTCCGACCTAATAACACATAAGCCCAACAACTTATATAAACTTGGTTCACCAGCCTACAAAACATAATTACAATTCATAACGCAATATTTATACTCCATAGGCATGATTTACAACAGGAATCAGCCTTAGGGACATTGCAATCCCCTCCCCTTATTTTTGCACTGTCCTCAATGCAACTTTACACTGCATCTGCAAGATTTTCAAAATTTTCAAAAAGATGCGGGTACTCTGCCTGCATAACATCTTCATGCTTCCATGTCGCATCCTCAGGACCGTACCAGGTCCACTGGACCTTTACAAGCCCTATAGCTTGATTCTGGAGCTATTTTTTTTTCCTGTCCAATATGCGCACATGATGCACTTGCATGAGACCTTCTTGTTCCACCTGAATCACATTCCAATCGATAACATGATTAGCATCTGGTATATATTTCTTAAGCAATGAAACATGAAACACATTATGTACAGTCATATATGCAAGTAATGCAAGCATATATGCAACTGGCTCAATCCTTTCTAGGATTTCAAATGGCTCACAAAATCTGGCTGCCAACTTGGCGCAACTTCTCAGCTTCAGGGAACTCCTGTTAGCTTTCACTTTCAGGAAAACATGATCACCCACTTTGAATTCTCTGTGGGTTATGTTCTTATTAGCATAAATTTTCTGCTTGTCCTGGGAAGCTTTCAAATTCTGCTTAATTTTTATCATTTGGTCCTCCATCTCCTTGAGCAACTCTGGCCCAACTATTGATCTGTCAGCTGGATTATCCCAGCTCACTGGAGTATTGCACTTTCTTCCATAAAGTGCTTCAAATGGGCTCATCTTCAACGATACATGATACCCATTGTTGTAGGTGGATTCTACCAAGTGCAGGTAGTCTTCCCATCTTGATGGTTTGTCCATCACATACATTCTCAGTATGTCTTCTATTTCTCTTTTCACCCTCTCTATCTATCCATCAGACTCAGGATGATAAGTTGTACTAAAGTTCAGATTTGTTCTGAATCCTTTGAAAAATCCTTTCCAGAAATTCGAGCTGAATTTTGGGTCTCTGTCGGACACAATCGTTTTAGGAATTCCATGCAATCGTGCCACTTCCTTCACGAAAATATCAGCAACATCTGTTGCCTTGTGAGTAGTTTTCAGTGGAATAAAATGGGCAACTTTTGTAAGCTTGTCCACCACTACCATGATCGAATCATGCAACTTTCTTGTTCTGGGCAATCCTGTAATAAAATCCATTGTCACCACTTCCCACTTCCACTCAGGAATGGGTAAAGGTTGAAACAACCTTGTTGGGTGCCTATGCTTGGCTTTAAATTTTTGGCACTCCATACATATGGTGATGTATTCAACGATCTCTCTCTTCATACCCGACCAAAAGTAATGTCTCTTGAACGCTGCTATTGTTTTCTAATATCCAGGGTGCCCTGCATAAGGCACACTATGCCTCTCCTACAAAATCATATGTTTCAAGCACTGGACATTGGGTACAAAAATTATGTTCTTGTACAACAGTATTCCATCGGTTTCCAATTTATAAATTTCCATATTCTATGGCATCTTACCCTGCTGTAGCTTGGCTACCAATTCTCTGTACTACAGATCTACATTTGCAGCCTCCAGAATTCTTCTTTTAATATCAGTCCAATACATGCTAATGGTTGTAGCATGTAATTCATGCACCCTCTTGCTGAGTGCATCAAACACTTTATTCTCTTTTCCTTTGATATGCTTGATCTCAAAGTCGTACTCACACAGAAATTCCAGCCACCTACTTTGTCTAGCGTTTAAGGTTGGCTAATCAAACAAATGTTTCAGACCGTTATGGTTTGTTCTGAGTTCAAACCTCCTTCCCATGAGGTAATGCCTCCATTTCCTCAGAGCATGAACAATTGCTGCCAACTCCAAATCGTGAGTGGCATAATTCTTTTCGTTCTCTTTCAGCTTCCTGGACTCATAACATATTACAAATCCATTCTGACTGAGAGATCCTCCCAACCCTTCTTTACACGTAGATGTGCACACCATGAAATCCACATTTGGATCTGCAATCCTCAAGATTAGAGCTCTAGTTAACAGTTTCTTCAATCGTTGGAAACTTTTCTTACACTCTTTAGTCCACTGAAACTTTTCCTCCTTCCTTTGCAAGGAAGTTATAGGGTGAGCTACCTTTGAGAACCCTATGATAAACCTTCTGTAATAGACCACTAGACCCATAAAGGATCTAACTTCCACCACATTCCTTGGCATTGGCCATTCTCTAATGGCCTCAACCTTCTTAGGATCCATGACGATCCCTTCTTCTGAAATAATGTGCCCCAAGTAATGGATCTGCCTTTGATAAAACGAGCATTTTCTCAACTTGGCATAAAGCTGGTGTTCTCTCAACACTTGCAGCACCATCCTCAGGTGTTGTTCAAGCTCTTCCTATGACTTGGAATACATCAAAATGTCATCCAGGAAGACTATGACAAACTTGTCTAGATAATCCCTGAATACACCATTTATCAAGCACATAAAAACAACGGGTGCATTTGATCTAAAAATGAAGAAGACTTGAAATCTTGAAAATATTTGCAAGTAAAGTTTATGGGTTAAAAGCAAATGGATCAACTTTGCAACACATTATTAATCGTATTTACTCATTTAAGACACATATAAACAACAGCATAATCAATGAACATAAGCACATAAACACAACAAATGATAAAGGAGTTCACCCCTCTCTTGGGCTACATCTCCTGGTTCAGCGTCCAATGGATCATTATTATTAATTGTTCAAAGTGCTCAAAAATGTGCTTTACAATGCTTAAAATGACCAACAGACTGCTCCAATGGCTTCAGAGCATCCAAAAACCCCTAGCTGGGCTTTTTCGGCACCTCGTTTGGCCAAAAAATGAAGAAGTTAGGCTTTCTGGAAGTCCCCCCTTCAAGCTTGTTGTCTCTGCATCTACAAATTGCACCCTTGTTCATTCAACCTAGCACACACGCAATTTAAAGCGTGAAAAACCGGCACCTAATGCAACCGTGTAAACGGTGCGAACTGTAGGACGATTATGGGCGTGCTAGTCCCTAACCACCAAGCTCTCGGGCATATGATGTAGATTTACAAAAAGGGCTAGCCAACAGTTAAGCGCCAAGTGTCGGGTGCATGGACCACCCATAGCAACTGTGCTAGCCGTTTGAATAAACAAATCAAAAACCACACGCATAAAAAACATGGTCACATAGCATAATACACATGACCGCGGGCTCCGTGTATAAATATTGGTCCTATGGTTTTAAATGTATGCGAACACGGGCTCCGTTATATATTCGCGCGCATTCACATATGCAATGGTCATATGGTATTCGTAATATAACCGCGGGCTGGGGCTAAGCCCCACCTCGACCCCCCGCCATATTAACCTTTAATCAAATTCAAATATATATTTTACCACATACATTATAAGAACCAATGCGTGGTATGCTGGTTGGGTGGACTTTGTTAAGGCTTTACATGGTGGGAGGTCCAGGGTTCGAATCCCACGGAATCCATAAATTTTTGAACCAAAAAACCAATACAACGGTGCCACGTGGCAGCCCATGAATGGGCCACGTGGCACCACACCATTCGTTCAATAAATGCCACGTGTCGCATTGCTATTCTCCCATATCTGCCAATAGATGGTTGCCACGTCACTAGCTACTCTGTCAGTGTACATCATGCCATGTCACCTGTATGGCCTCTGCCACGTCAGCCTGTACGGACTGCACAGTCAGCGTCCTTTTTTTACCTGTTTGACGATTCGAACAGATCACAATATCTCTCGCTCCCGAAGTCCGTTTTGAGACGAAACGAGTTGCATTGGGTTCGCAACAACAAGGCCTACACTCTCATTCGATTTGAAGCGATTCCGAGCACTTTGAATTTTTGACCAAAATTTGATCCTCTGATCACACCTCCCCATTGGGAAGCTTTTGGACCTCCAAAAGACTATATTCAGTCTATGTGAAGATGAGGGTATAATTCCCTCACCCTTCCAACCTCAATCCACTTGGCTTTGCTTGGATTGGTACCTTTAAGACCAACTCGAAGATACTCCACATTTCCTCGTTTTGAAGTTCACATTCTCTTGTCAAGGATGGTGTCTTCATGTAGTTCTGTAAGATACTCTGGGGAAAAATCATCGATAGAAAGAATCTGAACATGCTCTCCATGATCATCAATCAACAGAGGCTCATACAATTTCAAATTCTCAACATTAACAACTACATACATTTTCATATAAGGAGGCAAATCTAAACGAAAGGCATTGTTACCAATCTTGTCGATAATCTTGAAAGGACCATATCGAATCGGTTTCAACTTTTTACCTTCTCCTTTAAGCCTCTCCTTACTGATGTAAATCCAAACTTCATCTCCAACTTGGAAACCGTGATCAACACGATGCTTGTCATGTCTCGTCTTGTACTTGGCCTGACTCTTTTCCAACTGCTCTTGCACCACTTGATGTATCGACCGAATTTGTTCAATGAACTTTTATGCCCTATCAATGTCATATTGACCATCAATAGCAATATCCTTCCCAAAGATAAAATCTAAAGGAGACTTGGGCAAATAGCCAAAACTTGCTTCAAATGGCGACGTTTGAGTCGAAGAGTGCTTAGCTCGATTGTACGCATGATGAAGGTAGTGTAAATGCTCATCCTAAAGTTCAGGATGCTTGTTGCAATAAGCACGAAGAAGATGCACCACTGTTCGATTTACCACCTCTATCTGACCATCTGTTTGCGGATGAAAAGCTGTGCTCTTTTTAAGTTTGGTGTCCATGAGTGCCCATAAACTCGACCAAAAACTTCCAACAAATCGAGAATCCCGATCAAAAATAATGGATTTAGGCAATCCAAAATGCACCCAAACATTTTGAAAGAACATTTGTGCCGTTTGTTCAGCTGTAGCCTGCTTAGTACAAGGTATCAAAATACACATTTTCCTAAATCGATCAACCACAACATAAAGATAATCATGATTTCATCTCAACATAGGTAGACCACCTACAAAATCCATGGAAATACTTTCCCAAGGTCGAGAAGGAACTGGAAGTGGAGTATACAAACCCAACTTTCGATTGCTAGGTTTACTTGTGGCACACAATGAACATCCTTGAACATATCTTGAAACACTTTCATTCATTTTAGGCCAGTAGCAGTATCTTTGCAAATTAGCCACTGTCTTGCCTACACCAAAATGACCAACAATAAGAGAAGAATGCGCTTCTCTTATAATGTTGATTCTTTCCCCCTATGGAATACACAACTTGCCAAGATGATACAAAAGATTATTATGCACATGGTAATCCAATTCTTCAACATGGTTAGAGTGGCACAAAGTTTCATATACTTCATTGAAATCAATATCTAAAACATATTGCTTAACATAACTTTCATGCATGATAGGACTATTCTTAAGAATAACTGAAGCACTAATAATAGGCCTTGAAAGCATATCAACGACTTTGTTAAAAATGGCCTTCTTATACCTGATGACCAAGTGAAACTGTTGAAGAAAACCCATCCATCTGAAGTGCCTAGCTTGCTGTAGCTTTGTCTGTGATTGTAAGTATTGCAATGGTTGATGATCGGTGTGAACAATGGTTTCTTTCCCCAACAAATAATGTTTCCACTTTTTTACACTTTGAACCAATGCATACAATTCCTTATCATAAGTAGGATAGTTAATCACGGCACCATTAAAAGTCTCAAAATGAAAACAAATGGGCTTACCATGCTGTAGCAAAAATGCTCCCATTGCATAATTGCTTGTATCTGTTTGGATTTCAAAAGGTTGTCTTAAATTTGGAAGTGCAAGAACTAGCGCTGAACTGATCTTTTCTTTCAAAGTATCAAAAGCCTTCTGTTGCTTGCCTCCCCATTGAAAAACTTGCTTGACACTTGTCACAGCATGTAATGGAGTTGCAATGGAAGAAAAGTTAGCAATAAACTTCCTCCAATATTGAGCTTCTCCCAAAAAAATTCTTACCTATGTCACATTGCTGGGCTTGGTCCATTCCAAAATGACTTTGACCTTGGAGGGATCAACTTTTAATTCACTTCCACCAACAATATGTCCTAAGTAAATAAGTGAAGTTTTTCCAAATCCACATTTGGACAACTTCAAAAACAACTGTTCTTTTCTCAAAACATCCAAAACTTGTTTCACATGTCTAACATGCTCTTCACGAGATTTGCTAAAGATCAAAATATTATCCAAGTAGACAATAACACAATCATCCAGAAAAGGCCTTAAGACATCGTTCATAATTCTCATGAAAGTAGCAGGTGCATTGCAAAGTCCAAAAAGCATTACCATCCATTCAAACAAACCTTGCTTAGTTTTAAAAGCTGTCTTCCATGTGTCTCCCTTGGCAATTCTGATCTGATGATATCCACTTCTTAAATCTAACTTAGTAAAATATTTAGCATCTTTTAATTGATCAAGCAAATCGTCGATTCTAGGAAGAGGATAACGATTCTTAACTATAATTTTGTTCAAATCCCTGAAATCAACACACATACGCCACGTACCATCTTTCTTTGGCACTAACAAAATTGGAGATCCACATGGCGATGAGCTTGGTACAATAACCCCTTTGTCGAGCAACTCTTGAATTTGTTTTTTAATCTCAGCATTTTCCATAGCTGACATTCTATACATACCAATGTTTGGAAGAGGACTATCTTGCTGCAATTGGATTTCATGTTGGATTCCTCTTTTCGGAGGTAATCCCTTAGGTTCTTTAAACATTTCATCATATTGATTAACAACTTCAAATAGATCGGATTTCAACTTTGTATCACAACCTTGAAATGCTTCGGTTTCAATATCTTCTTTAGGTTTGATCATTAAGAGAACAAAATTCTTACTAGCATTGACTAATCTCTTCATTTGTCTCGCATTTATAAGTGATAAATTCATCTTTTTTGTATGGTCTCTAACAATGTACGCAACTCCATCTTTAAACAAATGATACTTATTCTCATGATGATGAAAAATAGCTTTCCTATCGTACAAATACGGGCTTCCCAACACAATACCACAGACATCCAATGGAATAACATCAAGCTCTACCTCATCAACGAAATTTGCAGTGATAGCAAACCTAAGTTTACACCTTCTTGTTACTTGTAACTTAGCATTATCACATATCCAACCAAGAGGGTATGGCTTAGGATGTGGAATTTTTTCCAACTTTAATTTCTTAACAGTTTCTTCAAAAATAAGGTTTGCTTGAGATCCAGTATCAAATAGAGTATCTATCTTAGTATGCTTTGAAACAACCCTTATGTGAAAAAGTTCAATTCTCTCTTTTTCTTGTTGACTTACCTTGACATTATTGTTACTTGAAGAACTAGTGCTTGCAATAGAACCATGACCTTGATAACCCATAGATGTGATCTTTGTTTCATCACCCGAATCAGAACATAAATCATGTTGAACGGTTGCAACAATATTTGACTTCCCTTTGTTGTTGTTGCCAAAATTTTTGGGTCTTCTTTCAGGATGAAGTTTCCAACAATGGTCTTCATCATGGCCATCTTTTGAACAATGTTTGCATGTGAATTTTTCTCCCTCTTTCTTAACAACAACATTCTT
>ML776863.1:384225-402579 GCA_009831015.1 Picea engelmannii | reverse complement strand
ACACTCTGTCCTTTAGCTTGTCTAAAATTTTGCCATTCCATAGTAGCCTTTTGCTTATATGCCAATGGATAAAATTGTTTTTTAATTGCAACAATAAAATCATTCCAAGAAATTAAAATTTTACCATGCTTTTTCATGTCCTCATGAGTCTTGGATTCCCACCAAATAAGTGATGCACTATCCAATCTTAAAGAAGCAATCTGAATTTTGGTTTCATCATCTTGAATTTTTTGTATTCTACAATATACCTCAATCTGACGTATCCAATTATCTAGTTTCTGAACATTAACTTCTCCATTGTATATTGGCAATTCAAATTTTATATCAAGCTTTAATGAAGGAATTTGCGAAGGAGTTTTACCATGTCCCTTTGGAGAATTCAGAAGAGGTCTTGAATTGGTAGAAGAAGAAGAAGAAGATGGAGGAGAGGGTGGTGGAGAAGCACCATTCCCTCCATTTTTGTTTGGAGTTTTATCACCACTGTTTCCCTTATTCTTTGAAGGGTTGGAGCCTTCACCTTGCAACAATGCATTCCTTTCCATCAAGATCTTCATCATCTCTCTCATTTCCATGACAACTTTTCTGAGATCTTCATCTTCTGTAGGAACATGTTCATGATTTTCTTCATGAGCCATACTTGGTGAATGCCTCCTTGAAACTTGCGGTGATTGTATATGCTTCCTCCTTGAAGAATGAGAACTTGGATCCACAAGTTGACCTTCTCCTCTTGTGAGTTTCAACCTTGTGATCATCAGAAAACAAAACACTTGCAAACAATCAAGTCTTCAAAAACCCAGTGCTCTGATACCAACTTGATCTAAAAATGAAGAAGACTTGAAATCTTGAAAATATTTGCAAGTAAAGTTTATGTGTTAAAAGCAAATGGATCAACTTTGCAACACATTATTAATAGGATTTACTCATTTAACACACATATAAATAGCAGCATAATCAATGAACATAAGCACATAAACACAACAAATGATAAAGGAGTTCACCCCTCTCTTAGGCTACATCTCCTGGTCCAGCTTCCAATGGATCATTATTGTTAATTTATCAAAGTGCTAAAAAACATGCTTTACAATTCTCAAAATGACCAACAGACTGCTCCAATGGCTTCAGAGCGTCCAAAAACCCCTAGTTGGGATTTTTCGGCACCTCGTTTGCCCAAAAAACGAAGAAGTTAGGCTTCCTGGAAGTCCCCCCTTCAAGCTTGTTGTCTCTGCATCTAAAAATTGCACCCTTGTTCATTCAACCTAACACACACGCAATTTAAAGTGTGAAAACTCGGCACCGAACGCAACTGTGTAAACGGTACGAACTGTAGGACGGTTATGGGCGTGCCAGCCCCTAACTGCCAAGCTCTCGGGCATATGATGCGCATTTACAAAAAGGGCTAGCCAAAAGTTAAGCGCCAAGTGTCGGGCGCATGGACCACCCATAGCAACCGTGCTAACTGTTTGAATAAACAAATCAAAACCTGCGCGCATAAAACACATGGTCACATAGCATAATACACATGACCACGGGCTCCGTGTATAAATATTGGTCATATGGTTTTAAATGTATGCGAACACGGGCTCCATTATATATTTTCACGCATTCACATATGCAATGGTCATATGATATTCGTAATATAACCGTGGGTTGGGGCTAAGCCCCAGTCCAACCCCCCGCCATATTAACCTTTAATCAAATTCAAATATCTATTTTACCATATACATTATAAGAACCAACGCGTGGTATGCTGGTCGGGTGGACTTTGTTAAGGCTTTACATGGTGGGAGGTCCAAGGTTCGAATCCCACGGACTCCATAAAGTTTTGAACCAAGAAACCAATACAACGGTGCCACGTGGCAGCCCATGACTGGGCCACATGGCACCACACCATTCGTTCAATAAATTCCACGTGTCACATTGCTATTCACCCATATCTGCCAATAGATGGTTGCCACGTCACCAGCTTCCATGTCATCATACATCATTCCACGTCACCTGTACGAACTCTGCCACATCAGCCTGTATGGACTGCACAGTCAGCGTCCTTTTTTTACCTATTTGATGATTCGAATAGATCGTGATATCTCTCGCTCCCAACATCCATTTGAGACAAAATGAGTTACGTTGGGTTTGCAACAACGAGGCCTACACTCTTGTTCGATTTGAAGTGATTCCGAGCACTTTGAATTTTTGAGCAAAATTTGATCCCTTGATCAGCATTTGACAGTCCAAACGGCACCACTGTGAACTCGTAATGACCATACCTTGTTCTAAAGGTGGTCTTGCTAATGTATTCATCCTTTATTCTTACCTGGCGATATCCCGATCTTAGATCGATTTTCGAAAATATCTTTGCATCCTTCAACTGATCGAAGAGATCATCAATCCTCGACAGAGGATACTTGTTCTTCATCGTTACTTTGTTCAATTGTCTAAAATCGATGCACAATCTCAGCGTTCTGTCCTTATTCTTTACAAACAGGACCTCGGTACCCCAAGGCGACACACTTGGGCGTATATACCCCTTCTTCAGAAGTTCTTCAAGCTACAGCTGCAACTCTTTTAGTTCTGGTGCACTCATCTTGTACGGAGCCTTTGACACTCGAGCTGCTCTAGGCATCAAGTTCACAGAGAAATAGATATCTCTTTTCGGAGGTAGTCTAGGTACTTTCTGGAATACATCTTTGAACTCTTTAAGTACCTCATGATCCTCAATACTTGACACCTTATCCATAGGTGCTTCCCCCACATGGGCTGCAAATAATTGACAGCCTTTTCTGTAGCACTTCTTCAGCTGCATTGCTAAGATTTCTCTAACAGTAACAACTCTAGGAATTCCTTGTACGACTCTCTAATTCCCTTCTTCATCTAAGCAAGTGAATGCCTTGTTCCGACAGTCCAATATGGCATGGTGTTGGTCAAACCAGTCCATCCCAATTAGATAGTCATAAGAGCCTAACGGTAGAATGTTCAAATCGGCCTTCGTGCTCAGTCCATTCATGTCTATAGGACATGACTTGACTAACTCCGTAACTTTCCTCTTGGTTCCTATAGCTAGATGCACTAACCAAGACTTTTCATGTTTGCTTCTTATCAAATGCAAACTTTCTACCACTCTAGGGTCTATATAACTATGGCTAGCCCCTGAATCAATTAAAATAGTAAATGGTTGGTTTTTATCATACCTTCTACTTCAATCATGTGTGACTGATACTCAGCTTGCTTGTTGTCCAGGGCTGCGTAGATCCTTGGAATTCTATTGCCCATGTCCTCCACTGTTTCAGCTTGCTGAACATTGTGGAGAACTCTTACTTTATCATTTATGTGGGGGCAATCTCTATACCTATGGTTTTCTTTACAACCCCAACATTCCATAGCTGGCGGCCTTGACATTTTCCCACTCACTTCAACCTTCCTGGGCTCTCTAAGAGACGATTGTCCTTGAGAAGGGTGGTTTCTTTCCCTTCTACCTCTGTTCTTTCTTGAACTTTTTCTGGTCATCCCAAGCCTTCCGAAAGGTAGGCTTTTCTCTTTGTTGTTCAAATAAGCACTTCACTTTTCTTATGATTTCTTCCATAGTCTTTGGGTCATCATACTGAATCTTATCCCCAATAGTAGGTAGTAATCCACTCATGTAACTCTGAATCTTGACAGACTCATCTTTGATGAATGGAACATACTTCAGTAATTCCAAAAACTTTCGTTCATACTCAACAATGGTCTTGTTGTCCATCTTGAGTTCAAAGAACTCTTTCATCTTTTTGTCATAATATCTTTTAGTTAAGTATTTCCTCTCGAAATACCTCTTGAATTCTTTCCATGTGATGTCCCTTTCCATGATGTGTTGCACCTGCACAAGTTGATCCCACCACATGGATGCTTTTCCTTTTAGTTGATACATCGCAATTCTTCCTTCTGCATGAGAGGAATAATTATGTCGTTGGAAATATTTCCTCATGCCAAGAAACCATGTTTCGGCATCTTCCTCCTTCTTATGTTCTCCATCAAATGTAGGAGGCTTAATCTTATTCATCTCCCCTTTCAATTCATCCACTCCAGATCTTCGGTGTTTTCTGGTAGGGGATGGGCTTGAACTACTGTGTAATTCCTTACCGGAATGCTTTGGGGAGCGACGACGATGTCTGATACGACTCCTCGATCTTCTTTTTCTCTCAGGGGTCTTGCGACTCCCTGTTCTACTTGAGTCACTCTCCTTTTCCAATTTATTTTCTATTCTTTCCAGGCTCTTCAACATCTTTAAGTTGAATTCACCATGTTGATCCCTGACCCTCATGAGCTTTCGGCTATCGGCTCGGTGAGCCTGGGCATCTTCCTGCAATCTTTCAATGATTTTCATCATATTTTCTTCCTTATCCATCTCTTTTCCTTGCCCATTAGAGTTTGACCCTTCGACTCGCAAGTTGACATTACTTCCTTCTCTTTCATTCTCTGAATTGGAGGCAATCCACACCTCTTCCATTTCTATACTCAACGTCGATTCGCGGGTGTCCTGACACTCATTGAACTCTCCACACACAATGTGCAGTCAACCGAAGTTTGTCAGGCCTTAAACCCTTAATAAAACTACAACCCCAACCCCTGCGTCTACGGGCCATGATCAAATGCTAAACTGCTAGGTGCTATAAGGCTCTCCAAACAAAATTTCAGGTTTCGGGATTTCGAGGATTCGGGGTTTTGAGTCTCGGGGTTTTGGTCCCAGAGGTTCTCGCACTCACTTCCCTCTCCAACTCTCGACTTCTAAAAATTCGATTTCCTTACCCTCCGGGCCCACAACAAAGTTGTCGCCCACCAAGGTAGTGACACATGGTGTCCTTAAGAAGGTCCACCTCACTCCTAGCGATGTCAAGGGGCCCCACTACTTTTACTTTTCGTTTCGGAGTTTTGGGCATCGGGGGTTGGTGCATCTACACATCTCGAACTTCCGTTTGTAGAAATTATGAAATTATGGTCTATTCATCTACTTGATCCAACGGTCCTGATTCCCCATGATTTGAGGACTTAGATCTCATAGGCATTTCTCTTATCGGGATTTCGTGTGTCACGAGATCGAAAGATTTTCCACCTTCATCCTCCCTACTCCCAAAATGTCGATTTCTTCCTGGACAATTAACAGTCTAGATCTCTCTTAGATTGACGGTTGTGATCCAATCATGAATTTGTGTTTCATGAATTCTCATGAACTCACCCTTAGAACATTTCAAGTCCCGAGTCAGCGAAAGGTTGATCGCTCTCCACACGTCCTTTCCGATGGACGGTCCTGACGAATTCAAGATTTCACGTATCGTGATTTCCACACTCTTGTGCAACTCCAAAGGGTTTTAAACCTTGTGCATGTTCTCCATATTTGACGGTTGTGAGGGTTCTCCTTTCCTCCTGAAAAGATTCTATGGCTCCAAAACTTCTAGTGTGGAGTTCTCTCTCTCCCTGTGGCCATATACCACACCGACTGCAGTTTTATAATACCACTACACCTCCTGAGCTTTGTAACACGGTCAAGTAGTCTATTGACACTCAGAAACATTCTGAGGTATGAAATTAGTCCTCCAGACACAATTTCTTCTCAAAACCTCGGTCCAAAGACCATTTATCCGGCCCAACCAGGCTCAGCATTGAAACTAGGCTCTGATACCATGTTGTAACGCCCCCGGCCGTCATCCCACTAGCCAGGCCAACGCTACTGTGCGGAAAAACACTATTGTAACACATTATGCATTCTAATGAACTTAAAAATGCTTAATTACAGTTAAACACATAATTACTGCTAGCATTTCAGATTTAATGGAAATAACAATAATTCATATGCACAACAAATACATGATAACATTGCAAGAATCACAGGTATGTAATTTAATTAATTACAGAATTACAAAACATAGTGACACTTATCTTTGAAAACTGTCACACACCACCAACTACGTGTAGACCTTCCATGAACCTCCCAGCCTTAGACCATGTTGCTCATCACTCTCAGCAGTAGGTCACCCCCGAGTTGGGACTAAGCTCCACCAGGTAAGGAATCCTAAGCTAGGTAAGGTTTACAGGAAGAATACTTATAAAAGAAGGAGGATTCTCTCCCAGGAACCACTTATGCCCACTGCCCACAAACTCTCCTTCCCCACATGTCTATCCCACCCCAGGAGTATACACCTTCTCTGTCACCTAGACAGTCCTTTGACTGCTAACCTCCCTTGCCTTGGGCTTCAACAAAAAACCGGACCGGAAATCTCCGAGCTCTGTGGAAGCTACAGGGTTCCTTCCAGGAGCTCTCTCCTTCCTCCGTGCACTCTCTCACTTGGAGAGAGTCGCTCACAGGCTTGGTAAAACCTGCCTCTTCAACTAAGGGCCTTAAAACCCAGTTCTTCAACCCCTTCCAACTCAATTCCCGCATGGTGAGGATAACCACAAAGCAACCCCACTCAAGAAAATAGAAAACAACAACCTACCGACAGATCGGGTACGAATTCTACTCTGCAATGGCGGATAGACTAGGTTTTAGAACTCACAAGTCGACTTCCCCCCCCCTCACTAGTTCTCTCAACAGTGCATAGGTATGTCAAGGGAAGACGCAGACCAAAAACAGAATCAGACAGATGATGTTTTGGTCTTCAGGAAGACGTCTTGATTTTCTGGTTCTAAGAGCTGCGTGAGGGTATCCAAAATCAAACGCAAAGGATGATGGAATGAGGAGCGACCCCCTGCATAACTGACTTCTACATTTTTTAACTGCATGTGCCTGGGTCGACACATGTCACCCATGAAGCTACATGCACTCCATCAACATGTGTTCCTCTCCAGGAACTTAGGACAAAACATATATTTCACATGTCTTTTGGAATAATATTAAAATATTATTCCCAAA
This sequence comes from Picea engelmannii, assembly GCA_009831015.1. Taxonomy (NCBI): domain Eukaryota; kingdom Viridiplantae; phylum Streptophyta; class Pinopsida; order Pinales; family Pinaceae; genus Picea; species Picea engelmannii. Next base: position 395,699 of record ML776863.1, on the reverse strand, counting down.
GACTTAAGCCCCTAGACTCAACACTTAGCCTCTCTTTCCAACCTTCCAGCCCCCAATCCCTTACCCACTCTGTGGAAGCTTAGTCCCCCATCACTCATTCATCGTGGTTGGTCCACACACAGTGGTGTTTATATTTTTATTAATGTTCTGCATGATTGCATATACAAAAGTAGGCTCCCGGCCTTAACACTTAGGCTCTACGGCCTAATAACACATAATCCCACTAGCTTATATAAGCTTGGCTCACCAGCCTACAAAACATAATTACAATTCATAATGCAAGATTTATACTTCATAGACATGATTTACAACAGGGCTCGGCCTTGGGGACATTACATCAATCCTCCATCCTTATGAAGCAATGATCTCCATTGCGTTGAGTTCCCCCATCAAATGAGGAATTTTTTGCTGAATTTGGCCTCAGGTGAGCTACTTGCCTTGGTGTAGGGGCTTCCCTACTTTGACAACCGATAAATTTGGATCCTTTGCTAGCGAGTTCCCTTGACCTGTGTATCCACAATCTGATCAGTGGATGCCTATTCCATGCAATCAGGGTTGAGCTCTATTGGTGCAATTGTTCTACTATCTCTGAGGTATCCAATAATGGTGGAAAATAAGGCTGAAGGAGTTCCACATTGAACACTGGGTGCAAGAAAAGGGGGGTAGGTTGAGCTCAAAATAATTGTCACCCACAACCTTGGTAATGGTGTAAGGCCAATAACGGAGTGGACGAAGCTTCCAATGAGGCCCTATAAGGCGTTCTTTCTGCAAGTGAAACCAAACTTTATCTCCTTCCCGAAACCAGTGTGGCACCCGATGTTGATCATGGAGCTGCTTGTACTTGGCATTGGACTTTTGTAAAATTTTACTAAATCAGTTGGTAGATGTGCTATATCCGCTCAATGAACCGAGTGGCTTTGTCAGCTGCAATTGGAGCATGCGACGAGTCTGCCTAGGTGTATGCAAGGGTAGTGCAACATCCATGGGACCCAATGGTTGAAATGTCAACCCCACCTGAAAGGGGTTGTGGTCAGTTGAGCTATGTATGTCTATGTTGTAGATGTGTTGAACATAGGGAAAACTCTCATCCCAGGTGCGAGGGGGCTTAGAATTGTACATGCGCAGGATGTGCACAATCATCTGGTTGACGAACTTGGTTTGGCCATCTGTCTAGGGGTGGAAGGCAGTGGAATTTGTTATCTTGGTGTCCAGCAGTGAACAAAGGCTCAACCAGAAAGTAATGAGGAACCATATGTCCCGATCTGAGATAATGGTTTTTGGGATCCCAAAGTGTACCCACATTCGTTCAAAGAAAATCTTGGCATTGTCCTCTATCGTGATTGTCTTCTTTCATGCAGCCAAAATTGTCATCTTGGAAAAGCGATCAACCAAAAAAAAACACAATCATTTCCCCACCTGGTGAAAGGGAGGCTCGACATGTAGTCCATTGAGATGGATTCATAGGGCCTGTCAGGACTAGGGAGAGGAGTGTACAAGCCTTGTTTCTTGATGGACTATTTTGCAATAGCATAGGCAATGCAGAACCATATATACTTGCTGACATCTTGTCGAAGTTTTGGCCAGTAGAAATGTCGTTGCAGCACTACCACTATCTTTTCCATGGCGAAGTGTCCTGTCACTTGAATGTAGTGGGCTTCCCAAATCAACTTCGCTTGCTTGCTTGATGGAACAAAGAGATGGACCAAATGGCACAACAACCCATCCTGAATTATATGGAAATTATTGACAGTTGTGTTGGCAACCAACATCTGGTAGGTGTTGGCGAAGTCGGGATATGTTTGATAGAGGTGGGGCCACCCGAAGGTCTCATGGACACAAGAGTCTAGCACTGTGGTGAGTGACTCCATTGAAGGTCAACTGAGGCATTCAACGACTCGATTGGTACTTCCTATGTTATACTTTATGTTGAGCTTGAACTGATGCAAATATGTGGACCACTTCTGATGGAAGTCATTCTAGAATTTTCCTAGTTTCTGCATAAAATGCAACAGCTTATGACCGATGTGGATGATTGTCTCCTTCCAAAGAATGTAATGCCTCCACTAGCAGTAGGCTTTCACATTGGAGTACATTTAATTTTCATAAGTAGGGTACTTACGGATGACATCTGATAGTGTCTCACTATGATAGGCCACAAGGTGGTCGTGATGAGTGAGCACTATTCCCACAACATAGTCTAAAGCATCTATCTTGATATTAAAGGGTTGTTGTAGGTCATGTAATGAGAGCACTGGTGATGAACACAAACGTTGCTTCAAATCATGCCTAAGAATATTTGAAGCTCAGTGAGCATGGTTGGGGCTAGCCAGTCACGGACGACTTGGATATTGGCTAGATCAACATGCACACCATGTGCATCAACAATGTATCCTAAAAATTGGACCTTGTCCATGCCTAAGGAGCATTTTTCCAAGTTGGCATATAGCTTGTGTTGTTGCAGAGTGTGCATAACCTGTTGAATATGCTGCATGTGTTCTACCAAATTCTTGTTGTAGATGAGGATGTGATCTAGATACACCACCACAAAATAATTAGTGAAAGGTTGTAGGATATCGTCTATCAACCTCGTGAAAGTTGTTGGGGCATTCGTCAAACCAAAGGACATGACCAATCATTCAAAAAGACCTTCTTTTGACTTGAAGGAATTTTTCCATACATATGTCTATTCTATTGGGACCTGATGGTAGCCATACTTTAGATCAATCTTATTGAAGTATTTTCCCCCCTTGAGCTGATCAAGGAGATCGTTGATTCGGGGAATCGGGTACCAGTTCCTTACTGTGATTTTGTTTAGGGCCCAAATAATCATTGCAGAGTCATCAAGTCTTGTCTTTCTTCTGCACCAACATGATTGGGATTCAACAAGGTGATGAGTTGGGTCAGATGTGCCCCTTGTGGAGTATTTCTTGGATATGACACTTGGTGATGGTAGACTTGCCCATTTGGTAGTGGTGCATCGGTGGTCAGATCAATGGGATACTTGACCTGACAGTGTCGAGGTACTCTAGTAGCTGATGAGAATATGTCTTTGTATTCTTCCATGATCTTATCTACTTGCTTCTGATGTGTGGAGAGGTCAGACGCAGAGGCCATGAATGTAGATGCAACATTTCACTCACTCTGAGAGTGAATCATGAAAAAGAAAAACTTCCTGGTCTGAGAAATGAACTTCTTGCATTGCTTGGAAGAGATCAAGGAAATAACACTAGGTGGGACTACCTCACGTATCCTATACAATTTCTTGTTCAAAGTAATAATAACACTGCGAGGCCTAGACTCATATACATCATGACATTTCCATAAATAAGGTTGGCCCAAAAGAACATCACAAACTTCAAGGGGAGAAACATCAAACAATACCTCATCTTTGAATGGCTTGATGTTGTATGACAAGTGGCATTGTTGGCTAACACGAAGATCTCTTCCTTGATGGAGCCATCTGATGGTGTAGGGATGTAGGTGTGGTGTTGTTGGTAGGGATAGCCACTTAATGTCTTCTATTGAGATGAGGTTCTTCTAGATACCTATATCAATGATGAAGTGTCGTGGAGTGTCTCTCACCCACATCTGTGAATGAAAGAGGTGCTCACCTTCCTCTGGCTCATCAGGTTTATCGGGCTGGATCTTGGTGGTGGCATTAGTGGCACTGGGTTCTACATCAATGATCTGTCTCCCCTTCTATGGTTCTGAATCAGAGTCGAAAATCACATATGATATAGAGGCTTTTACTTTATCCACTAATGTCTACTTTGAGTGACAATCAACAGTGTTATGCTAGGGGATCTTGTGGAAGTCACACCACTTCCCAGTATCTTTCTTCGTCTTCCCATTGTCCTTCTTTTCTTGGAGCTTGGACTAGTTTTCCTGAGGTTTCCCATATTTTCTCTTTCCTTTGTTCTAAAGGTTAGGGCTGCCCTTGCCTTTATTTTTCTGTGAGGGGTTCCTAGACCCAAGCTGTCGGGTTTTGTTTTTAATCTTTTGCTCGATTTTGACGGCATGCGCCCAAATACGAGATGTCCAAAAACTCCATTTTTGTCTAGATGTATCTATGCATACCTTCTGCAGTACTTAAGCACCATATGTATCTCAAAATCTTTGATACCCAGCTTGGTGCGCAAGGTATGGAAGACAATTGTGAACTCTGGAACTGTTTGGTCTCTTTCCTGTCACAGTGTGGTCCATCTTGTATACAAGTCATCATAACTTCCAACGGGGTAGTATTGTTCCTTAATATCATCCCTGGAGGAATCCCAAGTGGGTGCAATTGCAAACAATGTGGATTCTTCTGTTTCATTTTTCTCACAGAAAGTATCCCACCAATATTTGACATGGGGGACAACCTTGAGGAGCGCAAATAGAATCTTTTCTCTATTGAGAAATTTGTGGACAAAAAAATACCATTCTAGAATATTTAACCATTTATCTACGACATTCACATCTATTTTACCTTCAAATATAGGAATATCAAAATTGATTTGTACCTTGAAGGGGGTGGCCCTTCCGCTTAAAGTGGATGCATCACTTTTCGACAGTCATCGAAGGATTTGTGGGAATTTGTCCATCATCTCATTCCTCTGTCGCTCAAGGGCTTCCTCAAGAAACATTTTGAAAGAATATCCTGTCCCGTCGTACTTATTTTCTCCGACCATGGGAGGCTTCTTGGGCATGCGAGAGAAGTTGTCCTCAAAAGAAACAAGCTCAAGGCCCTACTCGCTATACCATGACTGCATCGAGGACATGCATTAAAAAAACTACAAGGAGCAGACCACTCTAATACCATTTATCCATATTTATGAGCGGAACGAAATGAAACCACAAATTTATAATGTTAACATAGAGACACAGTTAACAATAACAAAGATAGAGTAAAAATTTACTTCTATTAAATAAGAAATATGATGAAAACTGTAAAATTTCGACTGAAAACAAGCTTGCTAGAATGGTGGCAGCTTATCTCTGAGAAAAGATGTGACAAATACGCTCATTCACAAGAATATGAGTACAATGAGGCTCTGAAGGCCATTTTACAATAAATATGAATGCCAAAACCCTAGACATCCAAAAACCTAACCCTAGGAGATGAAGCACCAAAATTCATGTGGGCCCCGTAGGGTTAAGTTAGTACACTAACTTCCCGTGGTCGTAACTTTTGCATACGATCTCCATTTAGAGCACACGATATATCGTTGGAAATTCATTGATGAGGAAATTCACTTAGGGGGCTCAATCAAATCCTTTAGTTATCATTGAGGTGCCTGATCATGAAAGAACGTCATTTAGGCCCTCAAACTTGCCCTAGAAGTTAAAAACTGCTAAGAATAGTAAATTGCCAAAATTGCCAGAAAATTGTTTTGAGCCAGTTGGAAAAGGTGGGTGGCCACCGATATCCACATGGATCATTATTCCTATGCTCATCATTGTTGTCTCTCTGTTTTAGATTGTATGGGAGGGTGAGAGAACTATTAGAGTTGACAATTTCCTTGGCCTTTTTATTGAATTTGATCAACGTTGTCGTCACTCATCTGTTTTGTCTCTTCACTCAACATAGTATGAGCTCTTTGGAATGATTATGGTTCATTTCTATAACATTGATGTTGTCCCTTTTCTTAGAGTTGTGTGGAAGGGTGAGGGTGTTGTTAGAAAAAACAATTTGTTGGGTTTTTTCATGCATTCATCCTTTTTCTTTTTGGCATGTTTAGAAGATGGTTTTCATTCCCTTTGTTGTATTCATAGTCACTCTAATCATAGGTGTTTTCCATATGCTTGGCATTGTGTAAGAGGATGAGTGTGTTGTTGGTGGTCTAACATTTGAAGAAATTGGACATTGTGCTTTTTGGAATGGTTGTTGAATGTTTATGTACATGTGTGGTTAGTGTTCATGTTGGGTAATCATATTTTCTTGTTTGTGTTATCTCTCTAGCAGGAATTGTGTGGGCTCTTGCAACTAGGAGCGTTAGGTTGTTGTTGGTGATGATTTACCAAGATGTTTCTTGCAGAATAATAGTTGAAATGTTCCATGTGGTCAATGTTTACTCTGCATGGTTGTTCTTGCAATGGTGATAACCCTTCTTGTCAATGTTGTTCCTCTATTATGAATTGATTACATATTATTTGTAATATTACCTACTTTACTTTCCTAAGTTGACAAGGGTGTTGGACTTTCCCCTATTATTATTTTTTTCCTTTTGCTTCAATGTTGTCATTTTACTAGATGTTTTATTGCCTCTTGCTTGCATTCTCTCTTGTGGCATATGGAATGGTTACTAGTAGTGGTAATATTATTTTGTGGAAACAATATTTGGTTGCATTTTTTTTATTTAGCAGTGAACTATTCCATTGACATGCAAAGTATGGAAAGAGAGTGTTGTTTGTTTGTTGGGTCTGGGTTGTCACCTCTTAATTGTATTTTTTTCTTGTGGTCTCTTGCATTCAACATTGCCTTGTTTCTTAGTGTTGTAATTATACTTGGTGTTCTATGGACTCTTTATTGCATTCACTTTTGTGATTTTTCAGAAAAATTGCTACCAGCAGGGTTGTTCATAATTTCTAGTCATGGGGATGTTCTTGTGTGGAGACAATGATATGTATTTTTAATTTGGATGAAATTATGCACCCTCTTATTTTTTGCATGTATTCTTCTTCTCTCTAAGACAATTTTTATTTGTGGTTTTCTTTATCACATAATGAAACCACGATTTTTATTAAAAATCATTAAGAGGTCCACTCCTAAGACATTTTCCAAAAGACGTACCCCGAAAAGAAACATTAATGACAAATATGACATGTTTCCAATAGAAAATACGATAAAAAGGATTATTACAAGTAATCTATCAATACCGATATACCTCCACTAGTGTGTCCATAAAATTTGTGGTCCTATAACAAACCTAAGAAAAATTCTTGTGGGTAAATAAGAACATGTGCCAAAAATACCAAAAAAAAAAAGATGAAGGGGTGACTCCAATAATACTTGTTGGCATATTTATTACGGGCAGACAGAAGGCAGAGTATTTGTTTTTCATTGATGGCAAGCTCAACTCGACGATGACGAACAAGAGAAAGTGGCAAGACCAACAGCGCAACGAAGATCACATGGAAAGATCATAAGCTAAACTCCAGGAGTCAAGGAAGCAACTCATCAAGATTGTGGACCGTCGAATCATCAAGATTGTGGACCATTGATCTGAATCTATTTCAGAGTTTCGGATACCGGGAGTTGGAGTGTCGAAACACTTCGTCACAGAAATGTTGAAATGCCAAAATACCTTTAGATCATTTTGGGGTTCGTGACTTGGAGTGTCGAAACACTTCATCACATAAATGCCGAAATGCCGAAATGTGAAATGTCGAAATACCTTCAGATCATTTCGGGGTTCGTGACTTGGAGTGTCAAAACACTTCATCACAGAAATGCTGAAACGCTGAAATGCGAAACGCCGAAATACCTTCAGATAATTTCGGGGTTCGTGACTTGGAGTGTCGAAACACTTCATCACAGGAATGTCGAAATGCTGGAATGCGCTAACAGCTAAACTCCATTTTGGAGTTTCGGTGATTGCAACATGAAGAGTCGAGACCCTTCATCACAGGAGTCCCGAAGTTGTGAATTGTGAAGTGCTTTGTGGATAAGCGCCTGGTCACCACCGATGGTCACGAGAAGGGAAGGAGCTAGTCCAGCTAAGCTCCTTTTTCGGAGTTACAGGGATCATGACATGGAGCGTCTAGAAATCTCACCACAAAATTGCCAAAATGCAAAATGTGAAAGACATTTGGATTGGGCCCGTGGTCACAACCAGTGGGCATATGGGATCAATGCAAGACCCTGTGGATTTAATCCAATGGTGCTGGTTATTTGAGCATTTGATCGAAGGGCTATTATTGATCTTCATGATTAATTGTTTAGTTATGATTCAGTTAGCAGAACCGAATCATGGTTCTTCGACGGTTGGCGATTCAGCTGCCGAGACGTTTTTGCCCAAGAAGATTCGAGGTGTAACCACCGAGGAAGTGGATAAAAGAAACATGATGTGACTGTGCGTGGGGGTTGTGCGGAGTGAAAAATGAATTGAACTGTAGAAAGGTCAAATTACAGTATGCACAGTGTAAAGAAAACTCAGAGATGAGGAATAAATGTAAAACATAACATAATAGGTTAAGAGAGCAGAATGTGCACATATCAAAGATGCATATCTATGAGAAGAAGAGAAATCTAAGGTGTGCATGCTGAGACAGAGGAGAAGATCAGAAAGTTGAAGAGGATGAAAACAGGAAGACACTGATGCAGGCAGAGCAGAGCGGCATAGTAGAACAATGATAATCCTGGTAAGCAAATGAAAACTATTGAATCATTGTAATAAATTCACAGAAAGAAAAGTTTTATATTTCAGGGTGGTCGGGTGGTGCTAGGGAGGACTATTGTCCACAGAGGTTCAAGTGGGTGCTTGAACACAGGGAGTTGTAGCTTCCATCTAGTTGCAGCCAGAGAAACAAGGGTGGTAGGGTGGTGCAGGGAGAACAAGTGTTCTCTGTTATGCAGGTTGGAGCCTGTGTAACTGGAAGTTGGTGCTTCCGTCCAGTTGGTGTTGGAACATTCAGGAAGTTTGTGCTTCCATCCATTTGGTGCTAGAACATTAAGGGAGTTGGTGCTTCCTTCTAGTGGTGCTAGAGAAACCAGAGTGTTGGTGCTCTCAACAAGTTGCAGCTTGCAAAACAGAGGTTTTAGCTTCAAGAGGAGTTGGAGCTCCCAAGAATGATAATGTAAAGAATATAAAGATTACTTATCATATCAAGAAGAATAGGGTTTTCCCTTTATGGGTTTCCTCGGGAAATATCTGTCTATGTATATTTCATGTGTGTGATTGTTGTTGAATATTCTACTTCTTACTTTCCTACATGATTGTGATTGTCATTGAGTGTTCTGTAAAGATTTAAAATGGGCATAATTGTTTAAGCAAAGTAACAACTGATTCACCCCGCCCCCCCACTCAGTTGTCCAACAATTGGTATCAGAGCGGGTTCCTTTTATGTAAAGGTAGATCTGTAAGCTTAAACATGACAAGTCATGAAGGGACTTTAGCCACTAAGCCTCCTCTGTTTGATGGAACAAATTTTGCCTTCTGGAAGGTTAGAATGAGAACATACCTAATGGCCTTAGGTGTTGATGTTTGGGATGTAGTAGAGACTGGATACATAAAGCCAGTTGTGCTAGATTCCAAGGATGATAAGTTAGAATTTAGCTTTAATTCTAATGGAATGAATGCTATTATGAATGGACTTGCAGAAGATGAGTTTGTAAAGGTGATGCATCTTCAAACTGCCAAAGAAATGTGGGATAAACGTATTAGCAACTATGAAGGAAATGAGAAAGTAAAAGATGCCAAATTTCAAACATTTAAGTTGAAGTTTGAACAACTAAAGATGAATGAAGATGAACCAGTTAGCAAGTATTTTTTAAGAGTTGAAGAACTTGCGAATTCCATGAAGGGTCTTGGTGAGAAGATTGAAGAATCAATTTGAGTTCAAAATATTTTAAGATCTTTTCTTGATAAATTTAATCCAAAAGTCTTTGCAATAGAAGAACTAAATGATCTTAAAACTCTATCCATTGATCAACTCCTAGGAACTTTAACTGCATATGAAATGAGAATCAACAAAGATAAATCCATTACTAGAGAAGCATCTTTTAAAGTGGACAAGAATACTGATTCAGATTTAGATGATATTGAGGCAAAATTTGTGAGAAGGTTAAAGAAAGGATCAGGAAAATATCAAGGTAAACTTCCCTTCAAATGTTTTAACTGTGGTAAGATAGGTCATTTTGCATCTAAGTGTCCCCATCAGAAAAAGGACCAGAACTTTGATGATGAAAAGAAGTACAAATTCAAGTAATATAGTAAAAAGAAAAGTCTATGTGCAAATAATGACAATTCCTTAGAAGACATAGATAATGATTCATCATGTGAAGACAAAGTGAATGATTTTATGCTTATGGCTGTGGGAGATCTTGATGATGAGCACACAGGAAGTGAAATGGATGATGAAGAAGCTGTGGTAGATATGGAAGGTGAATTAATCAGTTCTTTGGAAGAAATTGACAGACTCATATGTAAGAAGAGAAAACAAAAACAATTGTTGATGTATTTTAAAATGAATGGTAAAAAATATGATGAAGACCTTGCCCTATTAAAGGTAAGGGTAGAAGAGACAAATAAAATAGAGGACATACTGAAACAATATTTATCAGAGAAGAAAGCAAGGTGTGAAGCCTTAGAAGAAGAGATAGTAAAAACCAGAAAAGAGATGGAGAAGTTTAAGGCTTTGTATCAGTAGACTTTGTCAAGTATTAAAGCTTCAGAATGATTAACCTCCATTCTAAATCAACAAAGAAACCAAAAATTGAAAGCTAGCTTGGGGTATGAAGAAGGATCAAGTAGTGATCATCCAAGTAATACAGAACCTATCAAGTTTGTCAAATCCTCAAACATTGACAACAGTCACTCTGTAGAAAAAAGAAAGAGAATCAACCACCAAGAAGGAATGAAAGAAAAAGTACTAGAACCAAATCTATATATCAGAGAGATTATCGGCATGAAAGAAATCGACCTCCTCAAGGAAGACATATTTTTTCAAGGTACAAAGGTTTCTTCTATGGTTATTGTTTTTTCTACTCTAATTTTGGTCGCAAAGCTATAAATTGTTCTTTAAGATTTAGATATGAACAATCAAGATATTCAAGGAATAACAATGTTCCACAACAAAGATCAAGACAACCAAGCAACAAACAACCTCAGACTATAAATCATGCGATGGCTGGGAAAAGGATGCAGGTTAAGCATAACAATAGTTATGATCTATTATTTAGTGAACCAGAATGCTACATCGGTCATAACTATGGACATAAAGATGCAGATTGTCGCTTAAGGAATTTTAAGACAGATTTGAATCCTACTACTGAAAATTTCAAGATTTGGAAGAAGAAAGAAGATGACAAGTGTAGACTAGTGTTATCAGTCCAAAGAGAAAAGAACCCCTAGTATATTGATAGTGGATGTTCCAAACATATGACTAGAGACAAAAGTAAGTTTCTAACTCTAAGTGAAAGAAAATTAGGGAATGTAACTTTTGGAAATGATGCACCAGGAAAAATAAAAGGTAAATGAATGGTAAGTTTGAGTAATGGAAAAGGGAAAGCTCAAGATGTGTTGTTTGTAGAAGGTCTGAAACATAATTTGCTTAGTGTCAGTCAAGTCTATGACCGAGGATGTGAAATCATTTTTACCTATAAAGATTGTAGAATAAAATCTGTGAATTCAGGATAGCTAGATGCAAAAGGGATAAGAACAGAAAACAATGTCTATGTGTTAAAAGAAGAAAAAGAAGAATGTTACTTAAGCAAGTATGATGAAAGTTGGCTATGGCATAGGAGACTTGGACACTTAAATTTTGATCATATA
>ML776863.1:366785-378206 GCA_009831015.1 Picea engelmannii | reverse complement strand
GCCCAGTATATTATCACCCAGAGAAAACATCTCAATGTCTGTTTTGAGTGAAGAAGCTAGTATCTCTGCGCCGAAAGGAACTTCATACACCTGTTCAAACAGTTTTCTTTAGTGAGAATGCAATAGTAGTTCAATCAACCTCTCAACATTTATGATTGCCCAGATGACATTGAGAAACGTTAAGAATTTGTTCATACATATTGCAAATGCAAAAAAAATTCTCTGTGAAAAGAAGAATACCTTGTCTTGATGGCATTCAATGATACTAATCATAGAAGGTATCTTCAAACCAGGATACTTTGCCGACAAGTTATCAAAAACTGTAATTTTCCTCAAGCCAATATCCCATCCAGCTGATGCTCTTCCAGTTTTTCCTCCCAGAGCTCGACACAAAACCTGCTTGAGAGAAAGCAAGAAACCTGTGAGTAATTAGGTATGGCGTTGAAGCCATTATTGCTTGAGAGAAAGCAAGAAACCTGTGAGTAATTAGGTATGGCGTTGAAGCCAGTATAAATAAATATGACATTGCTGAACAGAGATGGAAAAAGGAAAAAGAGAAGCGAAAAATGGATTAGAGTACCTGGTGACCGAAGCAGATACCAAGGATTTTAATGCCCATTGCATTGAGTGTCTGCAACAAATGGCAGAGCTTTAAGATCCATACATCGTTTCCGTGGGCATCATAACTACTTCCAGTGATCACGAAGCCGTCATATTTGTACAGATCATCCATATCAGGAAACTGGCCTTCCACAACTCTGAACAAATCCCACTTTTCCCCCGCCTCGCTCAAGAAGTTTGCATAGAGACTGAAATAACCCCCATATTTCTTCTTCACATATTCCCGATCTGGTGCGCACAACAAAGCGCCAAATCTCTTCCCCAACCTCATTTCCAGATGCATAAATTCCTGCATTCCAGAGACGGCGAGATGAGTAGCAATGGAGGACAGGGGGGAGATATATATATAGGCGTCTACCAACAGGATTGGGAAAGATCTGTGAGAAGAAGAGAGACAATTTACGAAGACTGAGTGAGCTCCTCTACGACCTAGCTTATGTGGAGTGCAGATTCTGTCATCGTGCATGGAGAAACTGTGCTTTAGCTTTTTTAGAAATCTGATTATGATGAGGTAAGAATTGTGACGTATGAATTGTGATGTATGAGTGTTACTTTGAGTGTATGGAATGAGAATGAATGCTGAAGAATGGAATAATATTTATGAAATGAATGGGAAGGAATAATAATTTAAATTTGTAATTAATAAATATTATTAAAATAATTTAAAAAATGTTTGAAAATTTGAAGTAATGATGTGTATAAAATGAATTATGATTATTTTTTTAAAATGAAAATTATGATGAATTTATCAGATATAGTTTGCTTGATTGAAATAATTATACAGAATAAATTGGGAAGAATAGATGCAATTGAAATAATTATATGATTTGTTATGGAATAATAGATATTTAAATATTCTAGATAATAATGTTAATTCTAAAAGATTATAGGTTTCAAATCCATAAGGGTAAAGTATGTACACTTCTGTAGACTTTAGTAGTCAAATCACTTTAGTTCCTTGTCCCACAAACAAAAAGATCTTATATAACAATTTGATGTATTTATAATTTTAAAGTTAGATTATTATTATTATTATCAATTAATTTTAACTATATAATTATATTAATTCAAAACAGTAATTATTTTGAATAATCACTACTTTGAATTAATTTCAAGCAGTAATTATTTTTAAAAATGACAAAATCTATTATTGAATTATGGCTAATTTATCATTGTGATTGTGAAATATTTATATAGATTGTTTGATTGAAATAATTATACAGAATAAATTGTGACAATAGATGCAATTGAAACAATTACATGATTTATCTTATACAAATTATACATAATAAATTGGGAAGAATAGATGCAATTGAAACAATTACATGATTTATTTTTCATATATTGGAATAATGAATATTTACATATTCTAGATAATAATGTTAATCCTAAGAGGTCATAGGTTCAAATCCATAAGGGTAAAGTATGTACACTTTACTAGACTTGAGTAGTCAAATCACTTTAGTTCTTTGTCCTAAGAACAAGGAGATTTATACAGAATAAATTGTGTCAAATAGATGCAATTGAAATTGTCCCACAAACAAGGAGATTTTATACAAATTATAGAGAATAAATTATGCCCAATAGATGCAATTGAAATAATTATATGATTTGTTTTGTTGTTTTCATTTATTGAATAATGAATATTTAAATATTTTAAACAATAATGTTAATTCTAAAAGGTCACATGTTCAAATCCATAAAGGTAAAGTATGTACACTTCTCTACAATTTAGTTCTTTATTCCTCAAACAAAACAAAAAAATTATATATCAATTTGATGTGTTTGTGATTTTAAAATTAAATTATTATTATTATCATCAATTAATTTTAACTATATAATCATATTAATTCAAAATAATAATTATTTTGAATAATGAATATGAATATAAATTTTATAATGAGAATTATATTTAATGCTCTCATGAGTGTTAATTCCTAATTGAAATTGTAATATTCCATGAACTTAAACGAAGTTAAAGCACAGACAAATCCCATCATCATTTCCCTTTGGTGAAGTTTGACAACTAAAATTACAAAGATTCAAGCACTCAACTTTCCGTACTCATGTTATTGTAATGGGATGCGTATAATTTCCCTGTCGCTTCTCACAACAAATGGATTACAACTTGATTGCACATATGCAAAAATGCAAAAACTTAGGAAGAATGGGGTGTGGGAAGTTGTTTCACTATCCTCAATGTGCCTCCATGAATGGAGACATATCATATGAAACCTCTGGCCATTGCAGTCTAACACTATAACTCTAGTGATTATGTTACTTAGCTCTTAGATGGCCTTTGGAACTTTTATAGTTGATCCTACATGTTGTTTTTCTTGCTCGTTAGTGTTGTGCCTCTACTCGACATTATGCAGGCTCTTTGGAATAGATATTGTTCATTCTGGTAGTTGTTGTCCCTACTTGTTGATGTTGTTTCATTCGGATTTATGAGCGGAACAAAACAAAACCATAGATTTATAATGTAACATAGAGACACACTGAAAAATAACAAAGATATAGTAAAATTTGACTTCTATTAAATAAAAATTATGTTGAAAACTGTAAAACGCTGACTGAAAACAAGCTTGCTAGAATGGTGGAAGCTTATCTCTGAGAAGAGATGTGATGGCTACTCTCATTCGCAAGCAGATGAGTACAATGAGGAACTAAAGGCCTTTTTACAATAAACATGAATTCCAAAACCCTAGACATCAAAAAACCTAACCTTGGGAGATGAAGCGCCAAAATTCATGTGGGCACCGTTGGGGTAAGTTAGTACATTAACTTCTCGAGGTCATAACTTTTGCATACGATCTTCGTTTAGGGCGCACGATAGCTCGTTGGAAAGGTATTGACAAGGAGATTCATTTAGGGGGCTCAATTAAAGCCTTTAATCTTCATTAAGGTGACCAACTATGAAAAACAATCATTTAGGCCCTCAAACTAGCTCCAGAAGTTAAAAAACTGTTAAAAATAGTAAATTGTCAAAATTTCCATAAAACTATTTTGAGCCAGTTGGAAAAGGTGGGTGGCCAACGATATTAACCTGTATCAATCCTCCCTCCTTATGAAGCAATGGTCTCCATTGCATTGAGTTCCCCCATGAGATGAAGAAATTTCTGCTGAATTTGGCCTCGGGTGAGCTACTTGCCTTGGTGCAGGGGCTTCCCTGCTTTGACAACCCGATAAAGTTGGATCCTCTGCTAACAAGTGCCCTTGACCTGTGTATCCACGATCTGATCAATGGATTCTTGTTCCATGCAGTCAGGGTTGAGCTCTGTTGGTGTCAATTGTTCTACTATCTTCGAGGTATCCAATAATGGTGGAAAATAAGGCTGAAGGAGTTCCACATTGAACACTGGGTGCAAGACAAGGGGGTAGGTTGAGCTCAAAATAATTGTCACCCACAGCCTTGGTAATGGTGTAAGGCTAATAATAGAGTGGATGAAGCTTCCAATGAGGCCCTGTAACGTGTTCTTTCTACAAGTGCAACCAAACTTTATCTCCTTCCCGAAACGGGTGTGGCCCCCAATGTTGATCATGGAGCTGCTTGTACTTGGCATTGGACTTCTATAAAATATCCTAAATCTGTTGGCGGATGTGCTATATCCGCACAATGAACCGGGTGGCTTTGTTAGCTGTAATTGGAGCATGCAACAAGTCTGCCTAGGTGTATGCAAGGGGTAGTGCAACATCCATGGGACCCAATGGTTGAAATGTCAACCCCACCTAAAAGGGGTTGTGGTCGGTTGAGCTATGTATGTCTATGTTGTATATGTGTTGAACATAGGGAAAACTCTCATCCCAGGTGTGAGGGTGCTTAGAACTGTACATGCGCAGGATGTGCACAATCATCTGGTTGGCGACCTTGGTTTGGTCATCTATCTGGGGGTGGAATGAAGTGGACTTGCTGAGCTTGGTGTCCAACAGTGACTAAAGGATCGACTAGAAAGTAATGAGGAACCAGATGTCCCGATCTAAGATAATGGTTTTTGGGATCCCAAAGTGTACCCACATTCGTTCAAAGAAAATCTTGGCATTGTCCTCTGTCATGCTGCTCTTCTTACATGTGGCGAAAATCGCCATCTTGGAAAAGCGATCAACAAAAAAAAAAAAAATCATTTCCCCACCTGGTGAAAGGGAGGCTTGACATGTAGTCCATTGAGATGGATTCACAGGGCCTGTCAGGACTACGAAGAGGAGTGTACAAGCCTTCTTGATGGATTGTTTGGAAATAACACAGGCAATGCAAGACCAAATATACTTGCTGACATCTTGTCGAAGTTTTGGCCAGTAGAAATGTCCTTGTAGCACTGCCACTATCTTTTCCATGTTGAAGTGTCCTATCACTTGAATGTAGTGGGCTTACCAAATCAACTTCACTTGCTTCCTTGATGGAACACAGAGATGGACCAAATGGCACAACAACCCATCCTGAATTATATGGAAATTATTAACAGTTGTGTTGGCACCCAACATTTGGTAGGCATTGGCGAAGTCGGGATATGTCTCATAAAGGTGGGGCCACCCGAAGGTCTCATGGACATAAGAGTCTAGCACTGTGGTGAGTGACTCCACTAAAGGTCGATTGAGGCATTCAATGACTCGATTGGTACTTCCTATGTTATACTTGATGTTGAGGTGGAACTGCTACAAATATGTGGACCACTTCTGATGGAAGTCATTCTACAATTTTCGTAGTTTCTGCATGAACTGCAATAGCTTATGACCGATGTGGATGATTGTCTCCTTCCAAAGAATGTAATTCCTCCACTAGCGGCAAGCTTTCACATTGGAGTACATTTATTTGTCGTAAGTAGGGTACTTACGAACGACATATGATAGTGTCTCACTATGATAGGCCACAAGGTGGTCATGATGAGTGAGGACTGTTCCCACAACATAGTCTGAAGCCTCTGTATTGATCCTAAAGGGTTGTTGCAGGTCAAGTAATGAGAGCACTGGTGTTGAACACAAACATTGCTTTAGATCATGCCTAAGAATATTTGAAGCTCAGTGAGCGTAGTTGGGGCTGGCCAGCCACAGACGACTTGGATATTGGATGGTTCAACATGGACCCCATGTGCATCAATAATGTATCCTAAAAATTGGACCTTCTCCATGCCAAAGGAGCATTTTTCCAAGTTGGCATATAGCTTGTGTTGTTGCAAAGTGTGCATAACCTGTTGAATATGATACAAGTGTTCTACCCAAGTCTTGTTGTAGATGAGGATGTGATCTAGATACACCACCAAAAAATAATTAGTGAAAGGTCGTAGGATATTGTCTATCAACCTCATGAAATTTTTTGGGGCATTCGTTAATCCAAAGGACATGACCAACCATTCAAAAAGACCTTCTTTTGACTTGAAGGAAGTTTTCCATACATATGTTTGTTCTACTGGGACCTGATGGTAGCCATAATTCAGATCAATCTTACTGAAGTATTTTCCCCCCTTGAGTTGATCAAGGAGATTGTCGATTCGGGGAATCGGGTACCAGTTCCTTACTTTGATTTTGTTTAGGGCCCGAATAATCAATTCAGAGTCGTCAAGTCTTGTCTTTCTTCTGCACCAACACGATTGGGATTCCACAAGGTGATGAGTTGGGTCGGATGTGCCCCTTGTGGAGTATTTCTTGGATATGACACTTGGTGATGGTAGACTTGCCCATTTGGTAGTGGTGCATCGGGGGTCAGATCAATGGGATGCTTGACCTGATAGTGTCGAGGTACTCCAGTGGGTGATGAGAACATGTCTTTGTATTCTTCCATGAGCTTATCCACTTGCTTTTGATGTGTGGAGAGGTCGGACGCGAAGGCCATGAATGTAGCTGCAACCTTTCACTCACTCTGAGAGTGAATCAAGAAGAAGAAAAACTTCCCAGTCTGAGAAATGAAATTCTTGCATTGCTTGGAAGATATCAAGTGAATAACACTAGGTGGGACTACCTCGGGTATCCTATACAATTTCTTGTTCAAAGTAATAATAACACTGCGAGGCCTAGACTCATATATGTCATGACGTTTCCATAAATAAGGTTGGCCCAAAAGAACATCACAAACTTCAAGGGGAGTAACATCAAAAAATACCTCATATTTGAATGGCTTGATGTTGTATCACAAGTTGCATTGTTGGCTAACACGAAGATCGCTTCCTTGACGGAGCCATCTGATGGTGTAGGGATGCAGGTGTGGCGTTGTTGGTACGGATAGCCACTTAATGTCCTCTGTTGAGATGAGGTTCTTATGGATACCTCTATCAATGATGAAGTGTCATGGAGTGTCTTTCACCCACACCTATGAATGAAAGAGGTGCTCACCTTCCTCTGGCTCATCAGGTTCATCGGGTTGGATCTTGGTGGTAGCAATAGTGGCACTGGGTTCTGCATCAATGATCTATCTCCTCTTATATGGTTTCGTATCAGAGTCGAAACTCGCATATGATATAGAGCCTTTTACTTTAGACACTAATGACTACTTTGAGTGACAATCAACAGTGTTATGCTAGGGGCTCTTATGGAAGTCACACCACTTCCCAGTATCTTTCTTGGTCTTCCCATTGTCCTTCTTTTCTTGGGGCTTGGACTAGTTTTCATGAGGTTTCCCATCTTTGCTCTATCCTTTGTTCTACAAGTTAGGGCTTCCCTTGCCTTTATTTTTCTGTGAGGGGTTCCTAGACCCAAACTATCGGGTTTTGTTTTTAATCTTCTGCTCAATTTTGACGGCATATCAATAGGTCGCGCCCAAGGACAAGATGTCCAAAAACTCCATTTTTGTCTAGATGTATATATGCATACCTCTGCGGTACTTGAGCACCATATGTATCTCAGAATCTTTGATACCCAGCTTGGTGCACAAGGTATGGAAGACAATTGTGAACTCTGGGACTATTTGGTCTCTTTCTTGTCACAGTGTGGTCCATCTTGTATACAAGTCGTCATAACTTCTAACGAGGTAGTATTGTTCCTTAATATCATCCCTGGAGGAATCCCAAGTGGGTGCAATTGCAAATAATGTGGATCATTCTGTTTCATTTTTCTCACAGAAAGTATCCCACCAATATTTGACATGGGGGACAACCTTGAGGAGTGTAAATATGATCTTTTCTCTATCGAAAAATTTGTGGACAAAAAAATACCATTCTAGAATATTTAACCATTTATCTACGACATTCACATCTATTTCACCTTCAAATATAGGAATATCAAAATTGATTTGTACCTTGAAGGGGGTGGCGCTTCTGCTTAAAGTGGATGCATCGCTTTTCGACAGTCGTCGAAGGATTTGTGGGAAGTTGTCCATCATCTCATTCCTCTATTACTCAAGAGCT
Source organism: Picea engelmannii (assembly GCA_009831015.1). NCBI lineage: Eukaryota > Viridiplantae > Streptophyta > Pinopsida > Pinales > Pinaceae > Picea > Picea engelmannii. Next base: position 370,254 of record ML776863.1, on the reverse strand, counting down.
TCCTCGAGAAACATTTTGAAAGAATATCATGTCTCGTTGTACTTATTTTCTACGACCATGGGAGGCTTCTTGGGCGGGTGAGAGAAGTTTTCCTCAAGAGAAACAAGCTCAAGGCCCTACTCTCTATACCATGACTGTGTCGAGGACATGCATTAAAAAAACTACAAAGAGCAGACCACTCTAATACCATTTATCCATATTTATGAGCGGAACGAAATGAAACCACAAATTTATAATGTTAACACTGAGACATAGTTAACAATAACAAAGATATAGTAAAAATTCACTTCTATTAAATAAGAAATATGATGAAAACTGTAAAATGTCGATTGAAAACAAGCTTGCTAGAATGGTGGCAGCTTATCTCTGAGAAAAGATGTGACGAATACGCTCATTCACAAGAAGATGAATACAATGAGGCTTTGAAGGCCATTTTACAATAAATATGAATGCCAAAACCCTAGACATCCAAAAACCTAACCCTAGGAGATGAAGCACCAAAATTCATGTGGGCCCCATAGGGTTAAGTTAGTACATTAACTTCCTGGGGTCGTAAATTTTTCATATGACCTCCATTTAGAGCACACGATAGATCGTTGGAAATTTATTAATGAGGAAATTCACTTAGGGGGCTCAATCAAATCCTTTGGCTATCATTGAGGTGCCCGATCATGAAAGAACGTCATTTAGGCCCTCAAACTTGCCCTAGAAGTTAAAAACAGCTAAAAATAGTAAATTGCCAAAATTGCCAGAAAATTGTTTTGAGCTAGTTGGAAAAGGTGGGTGGCCACCGATATCCACATGGATCATTATTCCTATGCTCGTCATTGTTGTCTCTCTGTTTCAGATTGTATGGGAGGGTGATAGAACTATTAGAGTTGACAATTTACTTGGCCTTGTTATTAAATTTGATCAACGTTGTCCTTGCTCATAAGTTTTGTCTCTTCGCTCAACATCATATGAGCTCTTTGGAATGATTATGGTTAATTTCTATAACATTGATGCTGTGCCTTTTCTTAGTGTTGTGTGGAAGGGTGAGGGTGTTGTTAGAAAAAACAATTTGTTGGGTTTTTTCATGCATTCATCCTTGTTCTTTTTGGCATGTTTAGAAGATGTTTTTCATTCCCATTGTTGTATTCATAGTCACTCTAATCATAGGTGTTTTCCATATGCTTGGCATTGTGTAAGAGGGTGAGTGTGTTGTTGGTGGTCTAACATTCAACGAAATTGGACATTGTGCTTTTTGGAATGGTTGTTGAATGTTTATGTACATGTGTGGTTAGTGTTCATGTTGGGTCATCATCTTTTCTTGTTTGTGTTATCCATCTAACGAGCATTGTGTGGGCTCTTACAACTAGGAGTGTTAGGTTTTTGGTGGTGATGATTTACCAAGATGTTTCTTGCAGACTAATAATTGAAGTGTTCCATGTGGTCAATGTTTACTCTGCATGGTTTTTCTTGCAATGGTGATAACCTTTCTTGTCAATGTTGTTCCTCTATTAGGAATTGATTACATGTTATTTGTAATATTCCCTACTTTACTTTCCTAAGTTGACAAGGGTGTTGGTGATTAGGGGATCAAATTTTTCTCAATTTTCAAAGTGCTCGGAATGCGACAAAAACAGTTCCATTCTGTCTGTCTCGTCTTCCTGATTCCGGCGGTATATTTATTTTCTCAAACAGAGTCCGTATGGAGAAGATATCGCGATCTGTTCACCAAGCCAAACAAGCAAAAATTTTGGATGCTGACTGTACCTGTCCATACAGTCTGTACGGTGATGTGGCAGGACCGTACAGGCCGTACGGTGATGACGTGGTAGTTTTTTATTGGTTGGTTGCTGGTGAATCGGGTGGTGACACATGTCCAGTTGGTGGCAAGTAATATGAGGACACGTGGCCCAATCCATGGGCACCACGTGTCCCCCTCATTATTGGTTTATTGGTTGTATAAAATGTAATGGGAGTCCGTGGGGTTCGACCCCCGGACCTCCCCTCATATACAATGACTTCACAACCATCCGCTAACCACTATGACCGACTTGTTCCTTGTTTCATATAACGAACGCACATATATTTAAACTTACGCGTGTATACAATGGAAAGGGGGGTCGGGCCGGGGCTTAGCCCCGACCCGTGGTTTCATGCCATAACATATGACCGTTGTATATGCCATATCGCGCGCGGGGTGTAAACCATATATTGTATTGTGTTAACATATATATACCGTTGTGTATTAGCACGGGGTTGAAACATAATCCGTGGGTTTTTGTTATTTAACCAATGGTTTAACATGCGCGGGAGTTCCAACGGTTATGGCGGTTTAACCACTCGTTTGCCTAGCCCAAGGTTCCATGCGCCATACGCCCAGGTGCCGAGGCAGTTAGGGGCTGGCGCGCCCTTAACCATCCTACGGTTTGCACCGTTGGCACGGTTGCGCCTGGTGCTGGGTTTTTGTGCTTAAAAGAGCGTGTGAGCTAGGTTCATTCAAGGAGGGTGCGAATTGTAGAACCAGAGACAACAAGCTTGAAGAGGGAGACTTCCAGGAGGTCTAACTTCTTCATTTTTCGACCGATTGAGGTGACGAAAGATCCCAGACAGGGGTTTTGGGACGTTGGGAAGCCATTGGAGCAGTCGGTTTTTCAGTTTGAGCATTGTAAGACATGTTTTTTAGCACTTTTTGAGCAATTAATAATAATGATCCATTGGAAGCTGGACCAGGAGATGTAGCCCAGAAGAGGGGTGAACTCCTTTATCAATTGTTGTGCACATGTGTTTATGTTCAATGTTTATGTTGTTGTCTATGTGTAATTTACATAATTAATCCTTAATTTATGTGTTGCAAATTGATCCTATTGCTTTAAACACATAACATTTCACTTGCAATAATTTTTCAAGTATTTCAAGTATTTCAAGTCTTCTTCAATTTTAGATTAAGTTGGTATCAGAGCATTGTTTTTGAAGACTTGATTGTTTGCAAGTTTTGTTTCTGATGCTCACAAGGTTGAAACTCACAAGAGGAGAAGGTCAACTTGTGGAGCCAAGTTCTTATCCGACAAGGAGGAAGCAGTTTCATTCACCGCAAGTTGCAAAGAGACATTCACCAAGCATGGCTCATGCAGAAGACCATGAACGTGTTCCGGCTGAAGAGGAAGAATTTAGAAAGACTATCATACAGTTGAGATATATGATGAAGGTCACGATGGAATGAAACATGATGTCACAGGGTGAAGGCTCTAACCCTTCAATGCATAAGGAAGGCGGTGGTGACAAGACTCCAAACAGAGATGGAGGGAATGGTGCTTCTCCACCACCCTCTCCTCCATCATCATCATCTTCTTCTTCTTCTTCTTCTACCAGTTCGAAACATCTTCCCAATGGGCATGGTAAAACTCCTTCGTAAATTCCTTCATTAAAGCTTGATATAAAATTTGAGTTGCCACTTTATAATGGAGAAGTTAACGCTGAAAAG
>ML776863.1:343692-353798 GCA_009831015.1 Picea engelmannii | reverse complement strand
CGCGTTGGCTGGGGCCGTGGATGTTTCCCCGTAGGGGTTTTACCACGTGAAAACATCGGTGTGTTGATCTTTGATCTGGTTATGTGAGTGGTTACTGAAGGTGTTCGTCCTCTGTTGGAATACCTGTGTTGTCGAACATAGTATACAATCTTTGCATCCCTCAATCCCTCTATATTGAGCCAATAGGGAAGAAAGTTTTTGGGTTGTCATTTGCATTCAGTTTACAAAGAGATATATTGACAAGAAATGAATCGATCATGAAGCTTGGTTTGGAAATCACCAACAACCATGGATAGGTATATTATTGTACTTATGTTCTCCTTGATTTAATAAGAAATTTGTAGTTTTCCTTTCCACCAAAAGAAGTATCTAAATGAATGCAAGGTGTTGTTATTTCTTTCAATTCAATTTTGGAATTGATTTATGTATTTCTAGAAATTAATTAATGGCTTTCTAATCTATCCAAGTAATGAGTAAAGCATTCAAGCATTTACTTGTGTATAAGTATAGAAGTGAATGTGTCACACTGATTGTTGCTTCTTTTGTTGTTAATCAAGGAAAATAATAGAAAAAGACCTCTTCAAGAACTTATCTAAGGTCAAATTATTTATTCTTCTTCCTTTCTCTAATTCAAGTAAAAAATATATGTTTATTGATGATTGAGTGTTGTATATACATTATGAATACTTTGTATATAATTTGTTGCTTATAGTATTGACTCCCTTTGATTAAGAAGGATTTAGTTCCTTTGAGTTGATTGAAATTCTTGTAATAGATTGATAAGCATACTGGAAAATAGGTGACTGTGGGTATTCCCTCAATACCCATGGACCTCCATAAGTATGTCTATGAAATTTTCATTCTTGTAATAAACATGAAAAAACTGAGTATGGCTACATGAGAACATGTTCGAAAAAGCTCAATAACGGAAACAAGCAAAGTGGTGACTTCATCAAGATCATTAATTGAAACATATTCATGGAATAAGTTACCAAGTGCTACCCTCATGTTCACTATCTCTCTAGTGTACATCAAAGAAGGCCATCTTTCAAGAAGCATTAAAAAAATTTGTCATTTTTTTTAAATCACAACCTTCCTTTTGACTTTAAGTTCTTGAGAATATCTATCAAAAAAATTTCTCGATATTTCATGGTAAATAGATTTTTTTCTCAAAATTCTGTATTTTTTTTATGATAATAATAACATTTTAAATGAATGGAAATACAAGTATTAAGTTAACCTCCTACCATAAAAGAATCACAATACATAGTTTCATCCAACATAAAAGACCCAATACCATCAAAGACAAAAACATCCTCATTGCTAACAACCAAAATTAACCCAGTACTACTAACTACTCTAAAAACCATACATTTAAACCAAGATGAAATGATAATATTATCAATGTTTAAGAGCCTAGCAAACCACACAATATATAATTTATTTAATTATTTAATAAATTTAACCTTTAAAATTCAAGTTGGTCAATACTATTTTCTATTTTAAAGATGCAAAAATGGATAGTTGGTGGGATTTGACAAAGATGCAAGCACTCAACTTTCACTACTTTAACGTTATTGTAATGCGATGAGATGGAATACAACTTGAATTGCGATGCAAAAAGTACGAAGGGGAAATATGCTCCAACATCGATTTCATTTTACAAGCAACTCTACTGCCTTCTATACTGGTTTATAATTACATGTTTTTTTTTTTAATTATTGATATTTTGAATAGAGTAATGTAATTGCTTTGAAGTATTCATCGCTTTAATTTCTTGTAAATATAGGTATTCTTGTAAATATAGGTATGTGATGTTTTTTTTTTTTAAATTGGAAAATAATTTTAAAAATTTAAAATAAGATTTATATTAGGTGTTATTGGCTAATGGCCACGATGTAATGTTTTAAATTTGGATTTTTTTAATGTTTAAAAAATATTTACAAAATAAAAAAAATAAAAAAACACAAAATAATACAATGTGGCATCCCAAAAAGGAATGGGAGGTCAAGAGTTGTTCCACTATCTTCAATGTATCTCCATTGAATGTGACCCATTCACTAGAGACACATCATCTGGAACTTCTTGCCATTGTGGTATAACACTAAAACTACAACGATTGGGTAACTTAGCTCTTCCATGACCTTTGAAAATCTTATTGTTGATTCTACTTGGTGTTTTCCTTGCTCGTTAGTGTTGTCCCTCTACTCGACATTGTGTGGGATCTTTATAATAGTTACTGTTCATTCTAGTAGTTGTTGTCCCTTCTTATTAATTTTGTTCCTATGCTCATCGGTGTTGTCTCTATGCTTGGGATTGTGTGAGAGGGTGTTAAAGCTATTAGAGTCGACAATTTACTTGGCCTTTTTATTAAATGTTCGCAACGTTATCCTCGCCCATTAGAGTTGTCTCTATGCTCAACATTATATGGCCTCTTTGGAATGGTTATTGTTGTTAGAAATTCTTCTGGATAAAAACTGTGTGTGGATTTTTGAAATGTCCAACATTTCGAGTGAACACTCCACCCATCATTAGGCACATAAAAAATTGATAAGTTGTAAAAAAATGTTGAAATTTAGTTTCAAAGAAAAAAATTATTGGATTACCATTAATGAAAGGAGATAGTTGTTGAGATTAAATAAGGAAATAATAGGGTGAAAAAAGTTGTTAAAGTTAGAGGAAGAATGAAAATATATATATATATATATATATATATATATATATATATATATATATATATATATATATATATATATATATTTTAAAAATATATATATATATATATATATATATATATATATATATATATATATATATATATATATATATATATATATTTTAAAAATTAGAGGTGATGATGCAAAATAATTTAAAAGAGAGATAAAGGAAAAATAGAATAATTAAAAAAAAAATTAACAAATTGTTAAAAGAGAGGTAAAGGAAAAATGAGAACAAATCAAAAGTATTAAAAAGTGATAGATCATTAAAATTGATAGGAGAGATTAATCATATTATAATGGGAAAAAAATAGAACACATAAAAGAATTGGAGGGAGAAGATAATAATAATATAAAGTAAGGGATAAATAATGATAAGAAAGAGTTAACGAAAATAACTTAATCGTTGGGATTAGGTAAGGTAATAATAGGGTAAATAAGATCATTAAGATTAGATGTGTGTTGAGAATAAATAAACTATATTAAATTAATAATAAAGTATTAAAATTTAAACGTATTAAAAAGGGATATTTAATAATATTATATTGAGATAAAAATATAATGGAGAAATCAATAAATGATATAATAGTAATATAAAGTCAAGGGAGAAAATTAGTGTGATTGGTATAGGGAGAAAGAGATAATTGATGAAGAGGAGCAATTCGAAAAGAAGAATTTGTAGAGATTAAGAGATAAGAAGTCAAGAGAGAAGCAGTGAGATGGGAGGTAGTGATGAGAGAGCAATCTCAAAGGCAGAGGTCTATTGGTCAAGTTGATGAATGGTGGGCTTCCGGGATTGGTTAAGTTGTAGTCATCTTCATGGTTAAAGTTGTGGGGATGTTTTTTGTTTTCGATTTTTTTTGGCTTCATTTCTATAGCATCGATGTTGTCTATTTTCTCAGTGTTATGTGGGAGGGTGAGGGTGTTGTTAGAGAAAAATGTTTGTTGGTTTTTGCCATGCATTTGACCTTGTTCTCTTTGGCATGGTTAGAAGATGCTTTTGTGTTCTTGTTGTTTCATTCGCAATCACTCTCGTCATAGGTGTTTTACCTATGCTCGACATTGTGTACTAGGGTGAGAGTGTTGTTGGTGATCTAGAATTCAATGAAATTCGACATTGTGCTTTTTGGAATGGTTAGTAATTGTTTATGTACATGTGTCATTATTGTTCATGTTGGATTGTCATCATTTCTTTTCAATGTTGTCCCTCTAGTGGGTGTTGTGTGGGCTCTTGTAACTAGGAGGATTAGGTTGTTGTTGGTGACAATTTACCAAGCTCTGTGTTGCAAAATAGTAGGTGAGTGGTTCCATGAAATCAATGTTGATTCTGCATGGTTTTTCTTGAAATGGCCATAGCCCTATTTTTCAATTATATCCCTCTATCTTGCGTTGATTACATGATATTTTCACTATTCCATATTTTATTTTTCTAAGTTGACAAGGGTGTTTGGACTTAGTGGTGAATTGTTTTGTTAATGTTGAAAATAAGGAATGAGAGTGTGAATTGTTTGTTGGGTTTGGGTTGTCACTCTCTTAATTGTATTTGTTCGTGTTCTCTCTTGCATTCACCATTGCCTTGTTTCTCAATGTTGTACCTCTACTTGGTGTTGTGTGGAATCTTTGTTGCATTCACCATTATGATTTTTGGAAAGCTTGCTAGCAATAGGGCTATTCTTAATTGCTAGCAGTGGGGATGTTCTTGTGTGGACATAGTGCTATGTATTTTTAATTTGGATGAAAATGTGTGACCTCTTATTTTTTTTCATGTGTTCTTCTTCTCTCTATGACAATTTTTATTCATGATTCTATTTATCACATGATGAAACCACAATTTTCTCTAAAAATCATTAAGAGGTCCACTCCTAATCTATTTTCCAATGCCCATATCCTAAAAGGAAACATTAATGACAAATATGACATGTTTCCAATAGAAAAGCTAATAAAAATGATGATTGCAGTTAATCTCTCGATACCTATGTAACTCCACTAGTGTGTCCATGAAATAAATGGTCCTATAAAAGGATTGAGAAAAAATCTCGTGTGTGCATAAGAACATGTGCCAAAATGTTCATATTGAAAATATATGAAGTGGTGACTCCAATAATACCTAATTGACACATATTCATGGAATAAGTTGTGAAGTGTCTTTCTTTACTACCTCTTTTATGGCTTAGAAAAGAAAGTTCATTCCTTCATGTTATTTATTTTATTTTATGTAAAGTTATGTTGTTAGTTTGTTGATCCATTTCTATGTTGTGATTATTCTTAGTATACAATCTTTGCCTCCCTCAATACCTCTATATTGAGTCAAAACCTCTATATTGAGTTAAAAGGAAAGACATGTTTTGGATTGTAATTTACATTCACTTTGGGAAAAGATATTTTGACGAGGAATGAACTAAACATGGAGCTTGGTTTGGAGATTACCAATAAATATAGACATCTATATAATTGTAGTTATCTTTTCCTTGACTTAATAAGAATCGTGTAGTTTTCCTTTCCACCAAAAACACTATCTAAGTGAATGCAAGGCATTGCTATTTCTTTATATTCGATTTTGGAATTGATTTATGCACTTCTAGCTATTAATAAATGGCTTTTTAATCTTTTCAAGTAATGAGTAAGGTATTCAAACATTTACTTGCATGAAAGTATAGAAGTGAATCGGTCACACTAGTCATTGCTTCTATTGTTGTTATTCAAGGAAAATAATAAAAGAATACCACTTTGAGAACTTATGTGAGGTTGGATACAGAGATAATTATAAGGATGGAAATTTATCTCATAATGTAGAAACCTTGAGAAATCTTACTAGTCCTTAATATGCAAACTATAAAATGTTTGGTAATATTTTTGAAAAAAATATTCAAATTTATAAAGATTTTGTATATTTTCTATAAAATTTGGGCTATTTTAAAGGTAAAATAATTTTATTCTATAGAATTTGGGCGAATCATTTTTAGAAAAAATGAAAATTGGTGAATCTTTTTTTCGAAAAAGCATGGAAAAATAGCCCATGGGAGATATATAGCCACTAAATTTTTCCTTTGTTGGATAATTTATTCTTCTTGTTTTCTCTAATTCAAGGAAAATATATGTTTATTGATGATTGAGTGTTGTAGATACATTAGGAATACTTTGTATATAAGTTGTTAGATATGATACTGATTTTGATTAAGTAGGATTCAGTTCCTCCAAGTTGATCAAATTCCTCTTGTAATAGATTGTTGACCATACTAGAAAAAAGATGACTGTGGGTATTCCCTTGATACCCACAAGCCTCCATAAGTATGTCCATGAAAGTTTCATTCTTGTAACAAACATGAAAAAAATGATTATGGCTACACGAGAACATGTTCCACAAATCTCAATAATGGAAACAAACTAAGTGGTCAATTCAATATAAGTAACTAACACATATGCATGGAATAAGTTACCAAATGTTACGCTCGTGCTCCCTCTCTCTCCAATATACATCAAAGGCCATATTGCAAGAAAAAAATATTGTCATTTTTTGAAAATCACAACATTCCTTTTCATTTTAAGTTCATGAGAATGACTATCAAAAAAATCCCTATAAATTTTGTGGAAAATTCCCCAATATTACATTGGAAAAAATCTCAAATTTATGTGGGAAAAAATTGATAAAAATAAAATTATAAATGGATAAAAATACAAGTCTTAGGTTAATCTCGTACTTGAAAAGAATCAAAGAACATTGTTTCATCCAACATAAAAGAACCAACACCATCTCCACACAAGAACATCCCTATTATCAGCAACCAAGATCAACCTCACTACTAGTAATTGTTCCAAAAATCATAAGAGTGAATCCAAGCGAGATCCCACACAACACCATGATTCTTTAAATGTGTGCCATGATTATTTTCATGTTATTTAATCATTTGAAATTCATAACATGCCATATTCCCATTTTGGATGACGACTTCACTAATCCCTTCTATGCAAACATTGATACACAAAAAAATATTAGTTTAAAACCGCAATTTTAAGAATTGGTGCACTATTAATAAAAGAAATTCAATAGCTAAAAGTTATCCTCACACCATTATATCCATTCAAACTTATTCTCTTTCTTTTGGAGAGAGGTAATTGGATATGTAATCTGAGAGAATATCTCTATAATAGAATAATATGTCTTACTTGAAATGCCATAGGTTTTACTAAATTTTAATGTGCCAAGAAAATATTATGATAAGATTATGAACCTTGCTAACGTTGGCACCTTTTAAGAGAGAAAAATTGTATAGTATGTTATAGATCCATTTTTAAAAATATGATTCTAAAATTTGGAATATAAATAGTATGGTTTGTCTTATTTGCAATGCTATTAGTGAAACTTGATTTAGGGCCCATTAAATTCAAATTAAAATGTTTTACGAAGAACACATATTTGATACTAGTTTCAAGGTTATATAAAACCTCAACTTTCACATACTGTAACTATGAACATATAGGAACCAAATTCTAAAATCTTGACCCAACTTAATTTGCTATGTCCAATATGCACCTTGGAAATTTTACTCATTAAAAATTAATCAAAAAATAATTACAGTGAAAATGGTAACATGACTTGTTTGAAGGAGATAAACCGACGATCGTCTACTCTGACATCAAATTTTACATACCTATTGAGCCCTCGACAAGTTCAAAGTCAACTAACATGGGACCCCCTTTTCAATTTTAATATATCCCCATCAAGTGGACTATGCTCCCTTAGCCTTCTTCTTTTTATGATCAATAGATGATTGTGGGTTGCAAGCCTAAATCAAATTTATTGCATTCATGGTTGATATTTTTGTTTTACAACACAATCATAATAGATTGTAGTAGTTTCCTTGACACGTTGGTTTCCCTTGCAAGTGTACTCTTCTCACATTCATCACATTGTTTTATCCTAGTCTCTACTCTTGATCCTTTTGGATTTAGCTGGCTCTGACCTACTTTTGAGTGTTATGTATCTTTGTTTATGGTCGTAGAAGCTATTCTACATCATAGACTAACTTATGACTGAGTTTTGAGTGTCGGGTATCTGGTGCTTTAAACATGAGAGGACAATTTTCGTAGGTTAAAATTAACTAAGTTTTTATGCATTCTACTAATTATTACGAACACATTAACATTCTATATAATATTAATTAATAATGAGAAGACAAAACACTCAATATTAACCAAGCACTATCCTAAACATGACCTAGGTTTTCAATTAAAAATTGCTTTGAGCACAAATTAAGGTCTCAACCAGACTGGTGTTTTGATCTCCATAAAAAGGTACCTATAGGTTTTTTTGGGGCCTACAAACTAATTGCAATTGATGGATTATAATTTTAAGTTTGTAGGTATGAAAATGCACATTTATAATTTCCTATCCATAGAAAATTTGAACTCAACAAATTCGAAAGGTTATGAAGTTGGGTTTAAATATGGTCATGGGACCATTCGCTGAAATCCCAGACCTACAAACTAATTGCAATTCTAAAGCTTGTAGGTATGAAAATGCACATTTATAATTTTGTATCCATGAGAAAATTTGAACTCCAGAAGTTGGGAAGGTTATGAAGTTGGGTTTAAATATGGTCATGTGACCATTCATTGAAATCCCAACTTGTCATCTATTCTCTTCAAATTGAAATCCCGACTTGGCATCTACTCTCTTCAAAAATGGGTTCTTAAATATAAAGTCGTAAGAGAAAGTTATAGATTTATGAAGCCAAGTAACTAGGGGGTTCTATCTATGTCCAAATTAATTAATTTTAAGCATTTGAATGGTTTATGTTTTAGTTTGAATTTTCATTATTATACATTTTGAGAGTTTCATCGTTTCCTTAGACCCCTCTCCATTCGATAATTTTTTTATGGTCCCATCGGGCCCCTTTCCCTTTTGTTATTTCAAATCTGGAACCCACAATGCATTTTGTGGGCTTTTTTTTACTTTATTTTTCGGAAGTTAAAAATTTTCTTAATGGAGTACCATTGTGCCTATTTTGACTTCATAATCATAAAGTTAAAAAGTGTCCAATGGCCAAGACATCGGGGCTCCTCTAATGCTCAAATGGACAAGGTATTTTTTGGTCCAATAGTCTTATTGGGGCACTTTCCATGATCATTGGAATGTTTTTTAAAAGAAGTCACCCGATGGTATAATTGGGCCATATAAGATTTTTAGGATAATTTTTGGTGGCATTCAAAATGTTTGAATGATAAAGTATAGCATGCTCAATTTCATATATAATTTTGTCATGATTACCATGTTTATTTTGGCTTGATACTCAGCCTAATAGCAAGGGCTTTGCTAGGAAAAAATAATTTTAATGAAAAAACTAAAATCCTCCCCAATGGCCCTATCATCATGCCTTATGAATGTTTTACCTTTCATCATTTGTTCATTGCAATAACTTCCTAAAGACATAGAGGCGCATCCATGGGTAGTACTAGAAAACGGACATTCCAAATGTTGAGATATATGGTTTTCACATAAACCTTGCAGTAATTATCCTCTTGGAAGTAAGTATGTAGATGATGATCTTTCAATTTGTGAATCCCCTAACAATTTTTTCAAGTTTTTTATATTTTTGAGGAAGGATCTTCAATAAACTATCCAAAGCATAATTATCATGCAAATCTAGGTAGCTATATCCAATTTACAATGAACCTTAGTATACTACTAGAAGTAGCAGTACCTTTCTTATCGGAATTTTTTTGGAAGAAGAATGAGTTATTTTTTTTCACAATGCGAGTGGCGGATTCTAAATGATTTGAAATTGTTTTCTTTGGAGTTACCAAAGAAATGGAATGCATAACATCAATACCATGTCATTGCAGATAGCTTCACCATGAATTTTTCTAGCATTGGGTAACGTTGTTCAAGCTATTGAAGGAACATTAGCATCGGAAGTGACATTCAAATGTAGTAAATAATTGACTTTTCCTAATATTTTATGCACTTTTTCTAGAAGCTCCACTGGAGCCAAATGAGGATTTGAATAGGATGAATGTGTCCTTATGTTTATGGGTTCAATTAAACTTCTAAAGCTTCCAGTAGGTAAAGGATCTCTTGAAGCATGTGAATGCAGAAGCATTTAGTGCATTGAACTTATGATGTTCCCATCGCACTTATTTCACTAGTCATTCATATGGATAATAAATGAACAAAATTGGGTTAGATGTTAGGCTTTATATTCAAGGAAGGGAAATTATTAATCCATCACCTATACAACTTGATCACCTAAATATTTGTTTTTATTTGTGATTGTTTTCACATCGATATATGATAGGGAAGTGTAAGATTTAAAGCTCATTGTTGATACTGAGAGGGGGGTGAATCAGTATCAAGTACAATTTAAAAACTTTTTTCAACTTATACTTAAA
>ML776863.1:330474-341070 GCA_009831015.1 Picea engelmannii | reverse complement strand
AGGTACCTTGATATGTCTTCTCAATACCATAGTGATTTCACCATCTGAATCGTTCTAGAAAAAAAAATTATAGCAAAAATGGTAAGATGACCTGAAAATAACATACCTTAGAACACATCACCAAAAGACTTCATCCTCCCTTGAAATCCGTCCTTATTTTACTTCTTCTTCCCTATGAAATTCAACTTGTATCAAATGAATGTATAATGATGTTTATTTATACCATTTATGTCACTTCCTTTTAACATTAGGGCCGACCTGACACTTTCTTATTTTGTAATTATTTTTTGTAATTATCTTCAGGGCCTACATGTACAATTCACTTTGTCATCTTCAAAAATTCATTTCTCCTCAACCATGAGGATCCATGTGACATGCCACATACCACTGGAAACAACATGATGTATACTATCCATCCATGGGTATTGTATCTACATGTGCATTTTCCTTCATGCCCAAATACCTTCATCAATCTTGCGGTCCAAAACCCATGACTAGGGTTGACATCAATGACAACAACCAATCTTCCAACACTCATATACTTCTCATAATGACAATGATAGTTGATTATAGTGTTCGTTAGTTTGAGTGTGGTATCTTGGAAATATATATAATTCATCAAGAAAATGATGAGATGAGTATACAATTCTCACTAATTGATTCTTTTTTGGGGTAAATGATAGCAACATCTGTTGGAATAGAAATTTGATTTCCATATTATATAATTGATTTACATGACTAAATTCTTCATGGATGGTGTGGTTATTGTGGGTGTCGAGCATGAGTAGAAGTGTTGTAACATCATGCCAGAAGGTGGGTGAGGGTTTGACTTGAGACTAAAGAAAATAAACATATTTTCATTTATTTTCATGACTAACACAATGATTTCTTCATGGTTGAATATTGAAGGATTTTGTTGACCATGTGTGCCCTTCAAGGTAATTTTTCTCCTCCAAAGTAACACACTGTCTACCGAAGACAAATTGTTGCTCTACTCTTTGTGACTTTCTATCCAATGATCAATCATCCCTACCTGATTTTGATAATATTTCTTTGGTGCATGATTAATCACACCATTGGTTAAGGAAGACGTGAGCTCTCCAAGTGACTTACTGATTCAATGGGAAGGGGAACTTGATCCAAAATATCCCCATACATATGATATATTTATTTAATTTGACATCAACAACATCACATCCCACCTCTATGAATTGATAATGTTCGGCCCATAATATGATATATTGTAGATGGTATATGAGACTAAAAAATGATTTTTCCTTGAATATCCATGTGAGGATTGTGTTGGGTAGAGATTGTGGTATCTCATGATATTTATAATACCATTTTGTTGCAAGCATGGTGGGTTACATCATTAAGATAGAATGTTGTTCCTCAATAAATATAGAACTTATTTCAGACATGTTGCATCTATTAAATTTCTCAAATGTAATTCCATTATCTAACAAGTTATTTCCCACCAAATATTATTAGAAGACTTGATGGGAAGAAACAATGGGAATATGTGGTGATTTGGGGGACTTTTTAAATGAATTGAACTTTTGTATAGATGATCTAACATGGTTAGATCAAAATCACCATCTAGGATTCAATGACGCATCCATGTAGTCCAAATATGTTTACCAACCATTAAGGATTCCATTTAGGGAAGACATAATTGAATTATATAACAATATTTTCTTTTATACAATAGAAAATCTAGAGTTTATTTAGTGTCATAGGGAATGGTAAAGTTTTGTGAACCAAATTAATGGATTTACATCCACTGGAACCTCAAAAGAAACATATAATTTTGTTAGAGTCACGTCAATGATATTCACATTGGGTTATTTCACCTACAAAGGAGGGATTCATAATAATTATTGATAATCTCTTG
Source organism: Picea engelmannii (assembly GCA_009831015.1). Classification (NCBI taxonomy): domain Eukaryota; kingdom Viridiplantae; phylum Streptophyta; class Pinopsida; order Pinales; family Pinaceae; genus Picea; species Picea engelmannii. The sequence continues at coordinate 339,176 of ML776863.1, read as the reverse complement.
TGCCCCACCTACTATGTAGTTATTGGGTAGATGATTAATTTTGAATAATTTTCCCTTCCTTTCAGAGATGCACATACACCATTTTTTTCTAACTTTCTCTAATAACATGACGTTAGAGGGTGGATGCTTCAGAAACACCATTTGAATAAACAAAGGTAGGAATGCAAAATCGGATTTGATTCAAAGACATGAATCATTCAGGACTAGAAGACCAACAACTTTTGAATCCTAAAAGATAATCAAATTTTATTCTTTTAGAGGACTCTAATTGATAAATATAAATATGGAGGTCCAATACATTATACTTCTTAATGGAAAAATTTTATTGTGAGACAAAATAGAAGTTCACATTAATCATATTGAGCAGTTCTCTTGGAGCATTGTCTAGATCAGAATGATTCATCTACATAAACCCAAAGATATTGAGGATTCATTATTAGTCCCTACCCTTCAGGTTGCAAGGACTTGTAGTAATTGATTTATCATGGTTGCATTAGTATGGCACGGAAACCAAACAATTTAACCAAAGTTTTATCAGAGTCATGCAAATTTTAAAGTAGCATTTGGTTGTTAGGCTAAAGTTTTAATTTGGAAGCCTTATTTGGCCTCTTCCCAAGGCACACCCTTACCATATCTTACCTTAAAAGCACTTTCAAGTCCATATTTATCAGTAATGTTACCTAAGTCAAGTAATGTTAGAACTAAGTCTAGCATTACTTCTTATCATTAAATTTTAAACCTTTCTTCCAATATTAAACATTGGAATGCCCTTAGCCACCTTGTCCTTGTTTGCATGTTGTGTCTAGTTGTATGCATGTTGTGTCTAGTTATCTGCATGCTACCCATGTGTTGCACCATTCTCTCTTCTTACTGGTGCTTTGTTGTTTCAACCGAGTACGAGTAGCAGGTACCACTCATAATGTACTTGAGATTGTAGCCAGGGATCGTCAACAAACCTTAGCTATTCGTTGGATCCTTGGAGCAGCTTTCAAACGACCTATAAGCAATAGGATGAGCTCAGATAAATGTTTATCTGTTGAGATACCGAATGCTTACTGAAAGAGGGGAATTGCACGTAAGAAAAGGGATGATCCTGATGAACCGGCTCCCACCAATCGAAGTTTCTTGCATTTCAGATGGTGGTAAACTCTGTAATTATTAGCTGGGCCTTGAAACAAATAGGACCGCAGAGAAAGCTCCATATTTTTAGTTTTTTTATCCATAATGGTTGAGTTTACAAATTTTTGTGGGACATAAAATGGCTATGCTACCATTTGTGAAATGCTCGTGACATCAATATTTTTTTGTAGATATCATATGATCTCATTCTTGGTGTGCGTGGAATCGGATTTCATACATACCATCTTTATCTAGGCGAACATGTTGCAATTGTATATATAATTTCCACCTCTTCAAACCGAAGAATCCAATTTTCTAAAAAGAGGGGCGCTGCAATTGTTTGTACTAATATTAATTCTGCTTATATTAATTCCATGATTTCCACCTCTACAACCTGAATGGATTTTTTTTGTGCAGACGATATCGTCTTTCATAAACACACGGAATTAGCAACAAAATTTGAGTTGTACTCAGCCTCTATTCTCTCTAGTATCAACACATAGTCATTATTCTTTTCCCAAATGGTTGAGTTTACAAATTTTTGGGTTCTCTATTATCAACACATACTCATTATTATTTTTCCTATTGTTGGAGTTTACTAATTTTTGCATTCTCTAGTATCAATAGATAATCAATACTTTGTTATTTTTTTTCCCTAATGAATTTTCCTGATTACAAGTGCAGTTTCATTTCACAGAGTTTCCTGGTAGATTCATTAATTATGAGTGTTTAGAGGATGTGGGATCTGTTTAGAGGATTAGTTTTAATTCAGACATGTATGTAAGTAAAACCATCTTTACCTGGAACTGTTTAAAACTTAACACTTGAAAGAAGCTTTGCCGACACACTAGGCTAGGGTTCGCTGGAAACAAATTTGGCAAGCCAATTTCACTCCACTATATGAATTCTCTAAACAATGTGTGTCATGCCTGACCCTATGATGTTTTCAGGGATAAAATCGTTTGTGGAAACCATTAGATCAGAGAGCCCCAATCCCTCAAACCCTCTGTCTCAGGCAGGGAAGAAACCAATCGGGCGTCCAAGAAAAAGAATATCCCCCTTCAAGTTTTCCAATCGAGGACCCTATGAAAACCAGGGGAAGGAAAGCATAACTCAACAAGCAGAATCAAGAGCTCTCTCGAATCAAGGGGAAGCGTCTTCTCCCCAAATATTCTCTATTCTCAGCCAAAGGTCAAGATCACCACTTTCGGCTGGTGTTTGAATTCGTGAGGGTACCAGGAGCATGATTTGCACGAACTTCCCATGAAAAATCGTTGGTATGACAGATGGAGGAAAGACAGGGAACCATTAGATGGACATGCGTCACTTGAGAAGGTTCTCGTCACAACTTGTTCACATCATTAGTTTCGAAGAGATTTATATTAACTCTATAGAAATAAAATGTGCTTTGGGTTATGATAATAAAATATATTTCTCTCTCGTGGGCGAAAGGATTCATCAGGGTTATGGTCGGCTCCCTAGAGGCTCACTATCGAGTTAACAATGACATCTTTCCCAAAGCCCTATAGTTTGTCTATCGGTTTATTCAGGTTTTCTTGCCAGCTCTGTGAGATGAATAAAACAAGAGGCCTATGCTCTGGCCATCATGTATTACTTAAGCTCTATACTAGATAGCTTAGAATACAAAGTATGCTCCAGTAGATTACTAACCATTAGGATTAGATCCTAAGGATATCATTTAGTTTAGAAGTTAATAAGAAAGTGTTTCTTGTTTAATATTAGATTTTGTACTCTTTGATGATCGCATGATTAATATGGTTCTAATTATTGTTTTGAGATAATTTAATTTAGGTATGGTCTATATTGTAGTCAAACATCCCAACCAATCTGAGATTTCCCTCGATCACACATTCATATTTTAAACAAATTTTATCTATGCTTGTTCTGCTCATAAATGGAATTTCTAAAAGATCAAATGCAAGGCAGCGCTATGCTTTTTCTACTCATCAATCACAGTTCTAAAGGACACACCCTACACGTGCTTAGCTTCCTGCCATAGCTTAGCTTCCTACCATAACTTCCTTTTTGGCAAGGACTTGTTACTCCGCAACTCAGCTTGTTAATGAAGAGGGTGAGTAGGGAAACTTGTAATTATTTAAAATTAGTGCTTGCACCATCAAATGGAACAACTTGACATGATAAAATAAAATCATCATGAAGAAATCAAAAGCATCATTAGTGGATCACTTTATAAGTCAAGCTTAATGATAGGTGAAATGGTATAAAGTGAAATCGTAAAAGGAAGGTCGAAGTTTCAAATATCAAGTTCTTCCCATAATAATCATTATTATAACCAAATACCATATTCAACCACAATGAATATTCAATGATGTATATGTATTTGGCTTAGAGTTTTTAATAAAGTGGTCGAGTATATGGCCTAGGAAATGGTGTGAGAATATTCAATGATGTATATGTATTTGGCTTAGAGTTTTTAATAAAGTGGTCAAGTATATGGCCTAGGAAATGGTGTGATCACAAATGTCTTCATTCACACATTATCTGAAGGTTGGACACCAAAGTGAAAGTTGGAGAAATGTTGTCTCAAAAGGATGGACTATGAATCTAATTCTATAATTAAAAATGTTTCAATACTTATACTACAACCAAGTTCATCTTAAAATAATAAAAAATGTTTCAATACTTATACTACAACTAAGTTCATGTTGAAGTAAAATAAGAAATTGACATTATGTGGAGTTTTCTTCTGAAATATTAATTTAATTTTATATTAATTTAAAGTTGAAAAGTTTAGGTAAAATTGATGCTATGTCTTTTAGATTATAAGCATGGCAACAAAAATAACAAGTGATGCATGGTAGCGTAGTCTCTGTTGGGTTGAATTGGGAATAAATGCATAGGGATGGGGAAAAAGTAGTGGAGGTAGATGGAAACTACAGCGAAGATGTGGCAAGCAACATGAAGTACAGGTGGTATCCATGCAGTAAATGACACATGGCCTCTAGAGTCCCATTTATTTTTTGAAACTATATAATCCATCTCGCTATGTTCGAAATTTCCATTCTTTCCAATAATGTGACTTGATATGTTCGAAATTTCCATTCCTACCTTGCATGTTTTATCTCTTCAATGTATACTTTCAATTGGTTAGAGTTAAGTACAATTTCCATAGACCATCTGGCTTGTATGTCTCTATATGTGCCAGGACAAAAAAAGTTATGTGCATAGCAGGAGAAAAAGATATGCATGAGAAAAAGATAAAATACAAAAGACACATAAAGTTACATTCAAATTAAGTAAACACAATTTCTTGATATTCAACATAGTTGAAGATAAAAATTTATGAGCACATAAATATAAAAGGAGATAAAAAATAGTTTTATTTGAAATATATCAAAAAATAATATTCTCTATTACATATTCTTGGAAATTTAAATATGTTTGTCATATAGAGTGGGATTGGGGCTCCTGCGGACCATAAGAGAAATATGTACAAGAAATATGACAGTGGAAAGAAGAAGTGGGTGACGGTAGAGTGTAATACCTTAAAATAAGAAATTGGAAGGTATCAGTCTTTGGCTATACATTTCTATTTAAAAAGGTGGAATAAATGGATTGATAAACAAAGCAGGATGTGATCAGTATAGACTTATAGTGATGGTACATATCACCCCTTTTGCTATTTGCTTGCTAATGCCTTTATATTGCTATCGTCGATGGCTACTGGAATCATGCCAACTGTCTATTGCTTTTTGTCGGTAACCTGCTTCAATTCCATTTCGATCCATTATTCAATGTAGCTTCTCAAGGGGGCAACGTTTATCTCATTCTGGATTTTTATGTTGAAAAGTTCCTTTTCTAATTCCCTTAGATCGATAGAAAGATTACGTAGAGCCTGATCAATTTTTTCATTATGTACCGAATAATCGACTAGCCAGTTGTCCACGTCATCTTCACCATATTCACGGATGTTGTAAAACTTTTCTAAAGACAACGCCTTAAAAATATCAACATGTTTATCAAAGGCTTGCTTAGTTAAGGGCAAGGAGTTGATGATTAACTTGGGGTCTTGGAGCTCGTTGGTCCTTCCGGCTAAGTCTATTTCGATCATCTTTGTGACTAATTTTTCTTTCTTTGATATGGCTTGTTCACATGATTGGACAATGAGATGTAGGTTCTTCACTTTCTCTTTCCAGCATGCATTTAATTGAGTGATCTAGATTTTGGAGGGGAGATCTTGTTGTCTTCTTCTCGTTTCTGTCATGTTGTTGACATGGGTTCCAAAAGGGAGGACCATGTCTAAATAGAAGCGTTCTTCATTTTTTAAATCCACCTATAAATGTTCGAGCAAAGTATGTGCCCTCATTCCAAGGGAAGACATACTTTGTGATGTTTCCCAGGCCTCAGTAATCAATTCCATTATTTTCTTGATATTATTCTCCACATATCCTCTATACGATGCAAGGAGGCTAGAGGATCCTTCTAAATTGGCTGCAGGGGTGGCAGTCATGGATATTGCTAAAGGACTAGAAAGAAATGGCATAGGAATCAAAGCTTCCTCCAGTTCTTTGAATCGGTCCTTCAGTCTGGCATTCTCAGCCTCAACGCCTCCAATGGAATCATCAAGAGCATCTCTGGTTGCTCTGTGAAGTCAAGAGATTTGGGACGACCGCATGTTCACAGGGTTAACCTTTGAACGAGATTTCCATTTCTTATTTTTTACATCTCTCTTTTAAATAATTAAATTTTTAGACTCTCTCTCAAAAACAATGCTCTGGAATATGAAGGATTCATCTTCGTAAAAAATTTCAGTATCATCTATGTCCATTGGGTGACTATGCTAGATCGCATCTTCGGGTTGATCAAGGTTGCAGAATATGCTATCCAGATCAGTCTCAAGTTCCATGTTCTCGCTCTCAATTTCGGGCTATTTCGCTTGCCCTACAATTTTTTTTCTCTTCTTCTCCACGAAAATCTTGTGAGAACTATCAATTTTAGGGTGAGGAGGGTTGTTATCTCCTCCTCCATTTGAAGAATATTGGGTTGCTTTCTTACTGTGGTGGGCCGTTAGAGTGATTCTCTGGGATGTCATACTTTTGGGAGTGTTATCCGATGATTGAATACTCTTATCACCGGGGCCTTTTCCCTATTGCTTGTACAATACAATGGTGCTTTGCAATGTGTCTAGGTCGTCGGCATCAGAAGCAGGAGTGTTGTCATCAGTGTCTCTATTTTCTCTCAGGTGTCTCTAGAAAAAATAATTGTCGAGGCCAATTGTAAGTAAATGTTCTAAAAAAATATTATTAGGGTCGAGCCCTCTTATCCTTTCAGCATATCTTAGGTTCAAGTTGTTGAAATGGGATGCAAATTCGTCAATTTTGTTGATGTTCCTCAACACGAAGTCCTCAATTTTCCAAGGCAAAGGAATGAACTATTTTTTTCTCTTCTCATAGAATAGATGCAATCAGTGGTTGTATTGCCTTGCTATTTCTGTAACAAACATTCTTTCTGTAATGTTACATGGAAGGAGAGAAGGTTTTTCCTTGGAGCCAAAAATGCTTATCACACTGTAATTCTCCATTTGTTCAAGTGCCCCCTTCCTATCCAAAAACTTGGTTGCCTGGTCAGATATGCGAAGAGCATCTTCTCCTAATAATAAAACTTTGAAAACATAGAAAAAGTCATTAAAATCCTCATAAAAACAGTGGGAGGCCTTGTGATTCCACAAGGCCTGGTACCAGAAGGTTATTGGGTCAAATTCCCAGTTTACCTTCTTGGACAGAGACAGTTTTGGAAACTAATAGCGATGCGCTATCAAGAAAACCAAGTAGGATGACATACAAAATTTCTTCTCCTTTTTGAAGCTTGACAATTGGGAACAAATTTCACGAGAAATTAGCTTCCCCTAATAAAAAATGGTTTGTTCTTTGACTAAGAAGTACAAAATATAAAGAACCATGCGAGAAAGAGTTGTTGTGGATTCCTTTCTCGTTATTCTTGTAAACAGCCAAGTAATTTCCCAGAATGGATTTCTAAATGAACTAACCTACAAGTTTTTGATATCTTCGGGAACTGCCATAAGGTCTTCCAGGAACTCGGGCAAGAGGTCCAACCCGTTATTATGCTTTCTTAGGAACTACTTGGAATCTTCTCCTTTGAACGTCAATGTTGGATTTGACAATCTTAACATCTGGTGGAAGACCTGAGGTGACAAAGAAACAAAAGAGTGGTCCTACAGTGGAATAATTCTTTGGCCCGAAATATATTTATCAGCTCACCAAGAGACCAACTCCTTACAATCAAAAACTTCAGGGACACAGCCTGTACAAGCAATCCCAGAGGTCCAAATTATTTTGTTCTAGGCAGAAGGGGACGAGCAGTAAGAATATGCCCTCGACCACTGGAAGTTCTGGTCCTCGCACCCAAATATGTTCACTGTATCTCCACAGAAATGTTGTCGAGTTGGTGCCATAAGTTTATGAGAATGACTATTTTCTCCAGACGATGCTTAAAATGAACAGTTGGAGGGGATAATATAACCCTCCGCAAATGTTGTTTCAATGTGTGTGAATGGGAAATATCCTCGAGCCTTTCGCTCATTAATGACAATCTCTATGGGTGTTGCATGATGAGTTGTTAGCAGTAAATCTTACTTATTGCATACTTAGAAGGGCGAAGGTGGCGGGTACAGTGAAGAGTAATTAAGGATTGGAGGTTTTGTGAACATGCCAACCCGACAATGTGCAAACGACATTCCATGATGTTTGAAATTAACACTCAGAAGGGATAATATAACCCTCCAAAAATCTTGGTTTAATGTGTATTAATGGGAGATCTCCTCAAGCCTTTCACTCATCAATGACAATCTATATAGTTCTTGCATGATGAGATATTAGCATTAAATCTTACTAATTGCATATTTAGAAATAAGACCTTATATATGTGTGTGTGTGTGTGTGTGTCTTTATATATATATGTGTGTTTTTATAAACAATTTTTTATTATAAACAAGTGCGAAGGTGACGGAGACGGGGAAGAGAAAGTAAGTAATGGCCAAGTATGAAAAGAGGTCGGGAGGGCTTCAAAATAGGGTTACAAGGGATACTCAGGAGAGGTGAGTGTCTGACGGTCAAATTGTATGTCTCAGAATTTTTTACTACAAAATGCGTAAAACGGAAGAGGGCATGATGGTGCAGTTCAACGGTTGGTTTGTATATTTGCGAAATTCTGGGAAAGTGGCTAAGTATAGAATAGGGAAACGGTCGGTCAAACTCATTTTAAAAATTAAGGATTGAAGATTTCGTGAACGGGCCAACCCGATGACGCGCGAACGACATTCCATGATGTTTAAAATTAACGCTCGAAAGGGATAATATAACCCTCCAGAAATCTTGGTTTAATGTGTATTAATGGGAGATCTCCTCAAATATTGGTTTATCATTAAAGCTTACTAATTAAATACTTAGAAATAAGACCTTACACACACACACACACATATATAAATAATAATAATAATTTTTTTATAAACAATAATTTTTATTATAAATAAGACTCTTATATATATATATATATATATATATATATATATATATATATATATA
>ML776863.1:283531-309912 GCA_009831015.1 Picea engelmannii | reverse complement strand
TCTCTCTGTAATCTTTTTCTTTGCATTAATAAACTGCTCCAAGTGGCCGCGTTGGCTGGGGCCGTGGATGTTTCCCCGTAGGGGTTTTACCACGTGAAAACATCGGTGTGTTGATCTTTGATCTTGTTATGTGAGTGGTTACTAAAGGTGTTCATCCTCTGTTGGAATACCTGTGTTGTCGAACAATGGTTAGTGATTGTTTAGGGGCATGTATGGTTATTGTTCATGTTGGATCATTGTCGCTTCGTTTTAGTGTTGTCCCTCTAGTGGGTGTTGTGTGGGCTGTTGTAACTAGGAGGGTTAGGTTGTTTTTGGTGAGAATTTACTAATCTCTTTCTTCCATAATAGTAGGTGAGTGGTTATGTGTAGTCAATGTTGATTCTACATGGTTTTTCTTGAAATGGCCATATCCCTATTTTTCAATGTTATCCCTCTATCATGTGTTTATTACATGTTATTTGCACTATTCCCTACTTTATTTTCCTAAGTTGTAAAGGTGTTTGGACTTAATTCCACCATTATCGTTTTCCTTTTACTTCAATGTTGTCCCTTTACTAGGTGTTTTGTGGGCTCTTGATTGCATTTTCTCTTGTGGTATATGGAATGGTTACTAGCAGTGGTATTATCGTTGTGTGGAAATAGTTCTTGGTTTCATTTGTTTTACTTAGAGGTGAATTATTTTGTTGATGTTGAAAGTATGGAATGAGAGCGTGGGTTGCTTGTTGGGTTTGGGTTGTCACTCTCTTAATTGTATTTGTTTGTGTGCTCTCTTGTACTCACCATTGCCTTGTTTCTCAATGTTGTACCTCTACTTAGTGTTGTGTGGAATCTTTGTTGTTAGTTTTTTGATCCATTGGTAGCTTCTTCTTATACAGTATTTGCATCCCTCCATACCTCTATATTGATTCAAAAGGAAATAAATGTTTTGGATTGTCATTTGCATTTAGTTTGGGAAGAGATATTTTGACAAGGAATGAACCAAACATGGATCTTGGTTTGGATATTACTAGTAGTCATGGATAGGTATATTACTGTACTTATCTTCTCCTTGATTTAATCATAATCTTGTAGTTTTCCTTTGCACCAAAAGCACTAAGTGAATGCAAGCCATTGTTATTTCGTTAGATTCAATTGTGAAATTGATGTATGCATTTATAGAAATTAATTAATGGCTTTTTAATTTTTTCAAGTAATGAGTAAGGTATTCAAACATTTACTTGCATGCAAGTATAGAAGTGAATTTGTCACGATAGTCATTTCTTCTCTTGTTGTTATTCAAGGAAAAGGATAAATAAATACCACTTTAAGAACTTATCCAAGGTTGGATCATTTATTCTTCTTTTTTTCTCTAATTCAAGAAAATATATGGTTATTGATGATTGAGTGTTTTAGATACAATATGAATACTTTGTATATAAGTTGTTACATATGGTATCGATCCCCTTTGATTAGGTAGTATTTAGTTCCTCTAAGTTGATTGAATTATTCTTGTAATAGATTTTTGACCATACTAGAAAAAGATGATTGTGGGTATTCCATTGATGCCCACAAACCTCTGTAAGTATGTCCATGAAAGTTTCATTCTTGTAACAAACATGAGAAAAATGACTATTGTTACACAAGAACATGTTCCAAAAATATCAATGATGGAAACAAACTAAGTGGCGACTTTAATATAATTAACTAAGACATATTCATGGAATAAGTTACCAAGTGTTGCCCTCGTGTTCATCTCTCTCTCTCCAATGCACATCAAAGAAGGCCATCTTGCAAGAAAAATCTTTTTTTTTGTCATTTTTTGAAAATCACAACATCCCTTTATATTTTAAGTGCTTAAGCCTGACTATTAAAGAAATTCCTATATATTTTGTTAGAAATTACCTGATATTCCATGGGAAAAAAAATTTCAAATATTCGTGGAAAAATTGATAAAATGACATTATAAATTAATGGAAATACAAGTCTTAGGTTAATCGCCTACTTCAAAAGAATCAGGGCACACAATTTCATCCAACATAAAACACCCAACACCATCTCCATACAAAAAGATTCCCATTACTAGCAGTGAAGATTAACCTCACTGCCAATAATTGTTTCAAAACCCATACGAGTGAATCCAAGCAAGATCCCACACAACATCGTGATTCTTTAAATTTATGGCATGATTCTTTTCATGTTATTTCATCATTTGGCATTCATAACATTCCATATTACCATTTTGGATGAGGAATTCACTAGTCCCTTCTATGCAAGCTTTGATGCACAACAAAATATTCGTTTGGAACTACAATTTTAAGAATCGATGCACTATTAAGAAAATATTTCAATAGCTAAAAGTTATCCTCACACCGCTATGTCCATTCAATATTCTTCTCTTTGTTTTGGAGAGAGTAAATTGGATATGCAATCTAGTAAAACACCTCTATAATAGAATAATACGTCTTTCTTGAAATGCCATAGGTTTCACTAAATTTTGATGTGCCAAGAAAAAAATATGATAAGATTCCCAACCTTGCTAATTTTAGCACCTTTCAGGAGAGGAAAATTGTGCAGTGTGCCATAGATCCATTTTTTAAGATATGATTCTAAAATTTTGAACATAAATAGTATGGTTTGTCTTATCTCTAATGGCACTAGTGACACTTGATTTAGCAACCACTAGATTCATATATAAATGTTTTACCCAGAACGCCTATTTGAGACTAGTTTCAAGGCTATACAAAATCCTAACTTTCACATATTCTAACTATGAACATATAGGAACTAGATTTTGAAATTTTGACCCAAATTACTTTGTTATGTTCTATATGCACCTTGAAAATTTTACTCATTGAAAATTAACCAAAAAATCATTACAGTGAAAATGGTAACATGAATTGTTTGAAGGAGATAAACCAAGGATCATCTACTTTGATACCAAATGTTATGTACCTATTGAGCCCTCAACAAACCCAAAATTAACTGGCTTGGGGAGCCCCTTTTCAATTTTAATCTATCCCCATCAAGTAGACTATGCTCCCTTGACCTTCTTCTTTTTATTCTTAGTTGATGATTGTGGGTTGCTAGCGTAAATTACATAGACTATATTCATGGTTGATATTTTTGTTTTACAACACAATCATAATAGATTGTAGTAGTTTCCTTGTCAATTTGGTTTTCCTTGCAAGTTTACTCTTCTCACACTCATCGCATTGAATATATCCTAGTCTCTACTCTCGATCCTTTTGGATTTAATTGGCTATGAGCTACTTTCAAGTGTTATCTATCTTTGTTTATGGTCATTGAAGCTATTCTACATCATGGACTAATTCATGACTAGTTTTAGGGTAGAATTGACAATTTCAATTGACAATTTCACTAAGTGTTGGGTATTAGGTGCTCTAGACATCAAGGAAAAACTTTTCCTAGGTTAAAATTAGCCAAGCTCTTATGAATTCTACCAATTATTGTGAACACATTAAGATCCTATACAATATAGATTGATGATGAGCAGAGAAAACTCAATATTGACCAAGCATTGTCCTAAACGAGATCTAGAATTTCAATTAAAAATCCCTTTATGCACAAATTAAGGTCTAGGACACAATGTTGTTTTGATCTCCATAGCATGCCACCTATAAGTTTTTTTGGGGGATCCTACAAACTAATTGAAATTGATAGATTCTAATTCTAAGACCTATAGGTATGAAAATGCAAATTTATCATTTCCTATCCATGAGGAAATTTGAACTTCACAAGTTTTGAACGTTATGAAGTTGGGTTTAAATATGGTCATGTAACTATTCATTTGAAAGTCCCAATTGTCATGATCTACTCTCTGCAAAAAGGGGTTCTTAAATATGAGATATGAGATCATAAGAGAAAGTTATAGGTTTATGAAGCCAAATAATTAGGAGGCACCTATGCCCAAATGGTTTAATTTTAAGGATTATGGTTTAGTTTGAATTTTCATCTTCATGACTCTACATTTTCATGACTCTACTTTTTAAGGCTTCTTTCTTTCCTTAAAACCCTCTTTATTCCATGTTTTTTGATGGCCCCATCGGGCCCCTTTCCCTTTTGATATTACAAAATTCGACCCCCGTGATGCATTTTATCAGGTAATTTTTTACTTCATTTTTGAAAAGTTAAAAATTTTCTTAATGGAATACCATTGGGCCTATTTTGACTTCCTAATCATAAAGTTAAAAGGGGCGATTCTTCGTAATTTTAGGATAATTCTTGGTGTCAATCAAAATGTTTGAATGATAAAGTATAAGTGGCTCAATTTCATAATTTTGTCATGATTACCATCTTTATTTTTGCCCAATACACTATTAGACCTATCTTGAAGATTGGCCCGATAGTAAGGGCCTTACTAACTTTACGAGAAAAAAATATTTTTAATGAAAAAACTAAAATGTCCCCCAATGGCTCACCATCACGCTTATGCATATTTCACCTTTCATCCTTTATAACTAGACATAGAAGAGCATCCATGGGTAATACTTGCCCACCATCATGCCTTATTAATATTTCACATTTCATCCTTTCTTTATTACATTAACTTCCCGAAGACACATAAGAGAATCCATGGGTAATACTAGAAAATGGACATTCCAAATGTTGAGATATATGGTTTACGCATAAGCCTTGCAATAATTATCCTCTTGGAAGTAAGGATGTAGATGACGATCTTTCAATTTTTCAATTACCTAACAATTTTTTGAGTTCTTCATATTTTTGAGGAAGGAGCATCAATAAAAATAGATACAAGAATAATTATCATGTACATCGAGGTATATATATTCGATTTACATTGAACCTTATCATACTATTAGCAATACCTTTCTTATTACAAATTTTGTGGAAGAAGAATGAGTCATTTTTATCACAATGTGAGTAGGGATTATAAATTATTTGATTTTTTTTGTTTGGTTTTACCAAACAAATGGAATGCATAACATCAATACCATGCAATTGCATATGGCTTCATCATAAATTTTTCTAGCATTGAGAAATGATGTTCAAGTTGTTGAAAGAAGATTAACATTGAAAGTGATATCAAATGTAGTCAATAATCAGTAACATTTTATACACTTTTCCAAGAAGCTCAAGTGGAGACAAATGAGGCTTTGAATAGGATGAATGTGTCCTTATGCTTATGGGTTCAATTAAACTTCTAAAGTTTCCAGTAGGTAAAGTATTTCCTGAAGCATGTGGTTTTTGTGGGTGTCGAGCATGATCAATAGTGTTGGAACATCATGGAAGGTGAGTGAGGGTTTGACTCAAGACTAAAGAATATAAACATATTTTCATGCCTAGCATAGTGATTTCTCCCTAGTTGGAATATTCATGGATTTTGAGACCATGTGGGCCCTCAAAGGTAATTTTTCTCCTTCAAAGTAACACATTATCTATCCAAGACAAATTGGTGTGTTATCCTTTATGACTTTCTATCCAATAATCAACCCTCCCTATCTAATCTTGATAATATTGCTCCTACGTATGATTATTAACACCATTGGTTAAGGAAGATGTGAGCTCTCAAAGTGATTTACTAATTCAATGGGAAGAGGAAATCAATCTAGAAGAGCCCCATAGGTATGGTATATCTATTTACTCTAACAACAACATCCTCACAACCCATGTCTATGCAATGAATCATAGTGTTCCGACCACAATATGACATATTGTAGATGGTAGATGAGACTAAAAATTATTTTTCATTGAATATTCATGTGAGGATTGTGTTGGGTAGATCTTGAGGTATCTCATGATATTTACAATAACACTATGTTGCAATCATGGTGGGTTATAGATCATCAAGGGAGAGTGTTGTTCTTCATTAAAGAGAGAACTTATTTCATACATGTTGCATATGATAAATTTCTCAAATGTAATGCCATCACCTAACAAGTTATTTCCCACCAAATATCATTAGAAGATTTGATGGTAAGAAACATTAGGAATATGTGGACTTTTTGAATGACTTGAACTTTTGTATAGATGATCTAGCATGGCTAGATCAAAATCACATCAATGATTCAATGATGCATCCATGTAGTCCAAATATGTTTACCAACCATTAAGTATTTCATTTAGGGAATACACCATTGAGGTATATAACAAGAATTTCTTTGATACAATAGAAAATATGGAGTTTAGTTAGTCACTCAAGGGGATGGTAAAGTTTTGGAATTGAATTAATGGATTTACCTCCACTAGAACTTTAAAAGAAACTTATAATTTTGTTAGAGTCATGTCCATGGTATTCACATTGTGCTATTTCACCTACAAAGCAGTGACTTATAATAATCATTCCTAATCTCTTACGCCCCATCTATTAAGTAGATATTGGGTAATTGATTACTTTTGAACAATTTTCGCTTCCTTTCAAAGATGTACATAGATAATTTTTTTCTAATTATGTTTGATAACATGACATTTCAAGGTGGACGCTTTAGAAACACCATTGAAATCAATAAGGGTAGGAATAGGAAATGAGATTTAATTCAAGTACATGAATCATTCATAATTAGAAGATCAATAAAATTCTAGTTCTAAAAGAGGATCAAATTTCATGCTTCTGAAAGTAAATATAAACGTAGAGGTCCAATACACTATGCTTTTAATGAAAAATTTTATTATTTAAAAAATTAGAGATTCACACTTTTCACTATCATATTGAGTAGCTCTCTTGGAGTCTTCTCTAGATTAAAGTGATTCATCTACTTAAACCCGAGAATTTTGAGGATTCATTACTAATGAAGAGGATGAGTAAAGAAACTAGTGATTTTCCAGAATTAGTGCTTGCCCCACCAAATAAAATAACTATAAATAATAAAATAAAAGGATCATGAGTAAATCAAAGACAAAGCATAATTAGTGCTTAAACCCAACAATATTGAGGATTCATTACTAATGGAGAGAATGAGGAAATAAACTAATGATTTTCCAAAATTAGTGCTTGCCCCATCAAATGAAACAACTATAAATGATAAAATAAATAGATCATGAATAAATCAAGGGCATCGTTAGTGGATAACTGTATAAAACAAGCTTAATTATAAGTGAATTGATATAAAGTGAAGTCTTACAAGGAAGGTCACAGTTTCAAAACTCAAGTCATTTGCACAAGAATCACTAACCAAATACCATATTCAACCATAGTGAATATTCAATGATGCATATGTATTTGGCTTATATTTTTTAATATAAAGTGGTTGATTATATGGCCTAGGAAATGGGGTGATCATAGATGCCTTCGTTTACACTTTATCTAAAGGTTGGACACCAAAGTGAAAGTTGGAGAGATGATGTGCCCTATCTCAAAAGGATGGAATATTAATATAATGCTATAATTATAAATGTTTCATTACTTATACTACAACTAAGTTAATTTCAAACTAAAATAAGAAATTGGCATTTCCTTGGATTTTTATTTTGAAATATTAATTTAATGTTGAAACGTTAAGGTGAAATTGATGCCATTTTTCTTTTGAAATATTAATTTAATGTTCAAACGTTAAGGTGAAATTGATGCCATGTGATAATGGAGCATGGAATATCGACAAAAATAAGAAAGTAACCACTGAGATCCAAGAGAACATTATGCCGACAATCCTCAAAACCAATGTGCCAAAATTCTTAATGCAAAATTATTTAAAAGAATCAATTTTGAAAGAATGAAGAATGTGTAGTTCAGATTTTGAGAATCCTTAGTTGTATGGTGGAGCATCCCAAATTAAAAAAAAATGTGTTCACATCCCAACGGAAATAAATTGGAAATTGGGGAAATTACCCTCCAAATTGGGTTAAATAGTAAAATGTATAAAAGAAAAATTCTAAAAACAAAAAACAGAAATTCATGAAAATTCCAATATTAAGAAATATTAAATTCAAATAAAGTGATTTAAAGAAAAAAATGACAAATTTGTAAAAAAGTTAAAAAGTTTAGGAGGAATATCCCATGGTTAGACTTCTATAGAGTTAGTAGTCCAATGGTTGCCAACATTATCTCATAAATAGAACCACTATATTCTAAGGAGGAGGATTTTCATTGACATTTGTTGATAGAAATCTGCAGCAAGGGTTAGCAAATTCTTAGACTTAGAGATTGTGATCTAGATACAATTGGGCTAGAAAATTTCTAGACTTAGAGATTGTGATCTAGATACAAACAAATGTAGGGTAAAATCATTAAAAACTATACTTTAAAAATAGATCCATATCATATAAACCTAGTATACCATATGAAATAAAGAAACGAAAGAAAACTATAGCTGCAAAATGAAGTAGACATATTTAAAAGAATGTGAATGAACTCAAATACCCAATGGAAGCAATGTTACAATATCACCCGTGAAGAAGATCCTTGAAGAAAGTGGCTTAAAGACCTCCTCCATGGGAGGGTCCTTTGCTTCCCAGATGTGTGGTGAATCCCCTCTATTTTTTCTATAAGAAACTTGGTTGATACTAAAAATGCTATCAATGTAATGTACCGAGCATGACCTATGACGAAGATCCCTGAAGAAAGTGGCTTAAATACCTCCTCCATGGGAGGGTCCTTTTCTTCCCAGATGTGTGGTGAATCCCCTCTCTTTTTGCTACAAGAAGCTTGGTTGATACTAAAAATGCTATCAATGTAATGTACCCAACACCCATGTTGAGTCACGTTACTACCCAATTCACACACCATCACTCTGATACCAATGTAATATGAATGCATACACACAACATGCCAAAAATGACTCATGCAGCTATCAATAATTTTAAAATCGTAAATGTAGACTCTTACTCAAATACAACATAATTCAAACATAAAAAATACAAAATAAACATAGCATCCAAGAACTACAATAACATGGCATTGAAACAATAATTCAATTGTAATAAGAACACTTATTTTTATAAATGTTTTGCACAACTGGCTATAGATGTCAGATGTTGAACCCAACCATAGGTGTTATTGAACCATTTCTCTCTATAATAGGACACCATTGAGGTAGGGATATGGATCCACAAGAATGAACAAGATCCTACGTGTGTCTACAGTCCATACAAACAACCCAATACCTAGTAAAAACATAGTGACACAACCCCTACAAAAATTCCAACCAACTGGATATCTCCCCCATAAGTATGCACAACCCAAGAGATGAGATTTTATTCTCTACACCACAGTCCCTTAGACAATATCCATTGCCTCTAGGGCTCTAGCACAAACCAACAAGGAATCTCTCAGCTTGGAGCTCCAAGAAATCTAGTTGTATCAAGAGTTCTCACAACATAATGTACACATGATCTCTTGTGTAATTCCTCAACAAAAGTTCACTTACATGCATGACATCCTCCCTTTTCCTAGCACTGATCTCTTGTTTTCTCTCTTCTTCCCAAATGTAAAAAATCCTCTCCCCCTCTACCCAAATTTCCTTTCCCATGGACGGTTGACTCTTACCATTCCCAAAGATGATTGTACTCATCACATGTTTTCATAACTAGGTGAGATGGATATCCCACCCACCTATTACATGCATTTAGTGATAAAATTCCCATCATGATTGTACTTAGCCCATGCTTCAATAACTAGGTGAGATGACTTCCCCACCAACCTCCTACCTGCACTCGATGTAGATTGGTTTTATTAAGTCAAAGGAGAATTATATGGTAATGACAAATTACTTTAGAAAAAATGACATGGGATTCTAGGCATGTGTGATTTCCCCTTGGACCCCTTTTAGTCCCCCCCTCTTTGTTAGAAAAACAGGATCACGGAGCAATAAAATAAAACAAATGTGGAAATAAAACACAGAAGATACACAATACAATTGAGACACAGATATACTTGGTTCACCTAGTGTGGGCTACGTCCACCAGAGAAATTGCTAGGTCCTTCCTTTATTATTATCCAACAAATGAAGGGATACAACCCACAACGCACTTGTTGTAACTTCCTCTTCTTTCTCTCACGGTATCCTCTCTCGGAATAAAATATTCACAATGATGCATAGACACAATAAATTTCCCTCATAAAAGAGGGTTTCCTTCTAGGTAAAAATACCCTAACATAACTTCTACTGTTAGATCTATGACCTTATAATGAACAGTCAAGATTTACAATGAAATTACAATATACATTTACAAGGAAATTATTCCTTCAGGGGCTTCGCCCTCGAACCCCCGTCGGCAGCCCGCTTTCCCCCAGACCCCGTAGAGGGGGTAACCCCCCTATGTACTCCCCCGTATGGAAGAGTGTACATTCTTCTGGGGTGTAAAGTCTTCATGTGGTATAAATATGGTTGAAAACAAAGACCTTTGAATCAGGAAGATAATCAGGCTCCACAACCAACACTCTTGTGGGATGATAGCCCCCCCATGACTCTATCCTTATCCATCTATAGCTAATGGTGTATTTCATTTTATTATTTTTAATGTATAATGTTTACATATTACATCACTTGGACCTCAACGATTCATAATGTTTACAAATATACATTGCTAAACTAGGAATTAAAATTGGGGTGTTAGATTCCTGTCCCCCTAAATTTTTCACCATAGTCAATGCACATCACTATACTAATGTACATGTACATATATTTAGAGTTTTACTTAACAATAATCAACAATTTTGCAATTGAATGACTCCTGCAACAATTCCAACTACATGTCTCTCATTCCTCTCAATCTACACAACTCAAGGAAGTGTACCCCTTCTCTTCACCACATCCCCTCAGTCTATCCCACTTTCGTTCCAATTATCCATAATAGTTCAGACATGAAGTATCCAATATGGGGGCTCCGAGAATTCCAATTGCAACAATGAAGTCCATGTTCACTTATATACAAATGTATATTCCAATTTCTTCAAAAATATTTAAGACGTTGTGGGTATCCCTCCCACATGGCATCCTCATGCTAAAACGTGGCATCTTTAGGACTATAGAAAGTCCACTAGACCTTTCCTAGGACAATGGATTGATTCATGAGAGCTTTGAATTTCCATTCGAGAATGCACACTGGCTCCACCCAAAGGTCCCCTTCATGCTCCTCCTGGATCATAGTCCAATCAATCATGTGGTTAGGATCGAGAACATACTTCTTCAATAAAGACACATGAAACACATTATGTATTCTTGTGGATGTAGGAAATGCAAACATGTATGCAACTAGGCCTATTGTTTCTATAAATTTAAATGGCCAACAATATCTCACTACCAACTTTGGGCAACTTCCCAATTTCAACGAGCTCCTTTTAACCTTTACTTTTAGAAACACATGCTTTCCCACTTTAAATTCCCTATGAGTTTTTCTTTTGTTAGAATATTTATTTTTCCTATCCTATCCAACCTTTAAATTTTTCCTAATCTCATCGTTTTCTCTTCCATCCCCTTAAGTAGCTTTGACCCAATAATGGCTTTGTCTGCTATTGTATCCTATCTAAATGACATGCTACCTTTTCTACCATACAAGGCTTCAAATGGGCTCATCTTGAAAAATTCACGATACCCATTGTTATAAGAAGATTCAAACAAATGAAGATAGCCTTGCTACTTGAAAGGCTTGTCCATTACACACATTCTTAACATATATTAAATTATTTGGTTGATTTGCTCTGTCTGTCCATCCAATTATGGATGATACGTTGTGATGAAATTTAGAATTGTCCCAAATCCTTTAAATGACCATTCCAAAAATTGGAAGTGAACTTTGGATCTATATCAGACGCTATTTCCTTAGGCACACCATGTAGTTTGGAAAATTACTTCACATAAATCTCTACAATGTTGGTTTCCTTATGATTCATCTTGACTGAAATAAAATGTGCAACCTTTGTAAGATTTTCCATCACAACCATGATGGAATCATCTTATGTTGTTGTTCTAGTTATCTTGGTAATGAAATATATAGTAACTATTTCCCATTTCCATTCAAGAATGGGAAACAACTGTCACAATCATGTTGGATGTCTATGATCAACCTTTACCTTATAACGTTCCATGCATTTAGCTATGTAATCAAACACATATTTATTCATTTTGGGCCAAAAATATTTGCCTCTTATAATGGAAATTGTCTTCTCATACCTTGGATGTCTAGCATATGGAACATTGTGCATTTATTCTAGAACTAAATTTCTCAACTCCTCAGAATTAGGAACATAAAATTTATTCTTGTGCAAAAGGATTACATCTTTTTCCAACCTATAATATTTAAATTTATATTGTACATTACCCTATTGTAAACCTTCTTTAACTTGCACATAATGTTTATCTAATCCTACAACTTCCAAAATTCTAATTTTTAAATTTGAACTGTACATACTAATTTTTATGGTAGGATCTATACTTGTGCAAATCCCAACACAAGATCCCCAAATCTTATGTAACTATGGAAGAAACTACCATTGTCACGTTAGTAGGATATTCCCTTTTTTTAGTGATGGAAGAGGTCCATCACAAGGGACGCTTCCCTAGATACCTCAAGGGATCAAATAACAAGTTTAGTAGCCAAGCCTACCACCCCTTATATTGATCACCAGTTTGTTAGTCTAGGTCTTGGAAAGAGAAGAGGTTGAAAGTGATTTTTATACTTACCCAAAACAATAACACTTTTTAGTGTATATTCAACAATTACCAAGCTAAAGTATACAAAAATAACCTCTTTAAATGTTAGACAAAATATATTGCAATGTCTATTACAAATTTGCAGCAGTAAATAATTATATGAAAGCAATAAATGATTTGTAACAACAACAATAATTAGTGCTACTAAATACCACAATTGACCATGAAAAGTAAGCATATATCCAATTCTTAGAGGAAATTTTTTAGTGAGTTATGCCACCTTTAGATGAGTGTATGTAGAAAATTAATGTAGTTTTAGATGGTTGTAGCAAACTTTTATAACAATAGAAAATAATATACTGAGTTTGGTAGGGTTAGAGTTAGTAGATTTAGTAGAATACTTGAGATATTCAAAAGAGGGGTTTTATCCATTGTTTTCACCACAAGATATACTTCTATATTTGTGACTTTCTAGGGATATGGATTCTGAAATGCATCCAAGCATGAAGGTTGATCTAGTTGAAACAAAGAGGTAGATTCTAAACCCTGAGGTACAAGAACATTTGGGCCTTAGGATTTAGAGTTTGAGGAGAAGGATGTCTAGGGTGTAATGACATTTGGGAACTAGATATCATTCCTCCCTTCTTGTGGATTCAACTAGGTCAAAGATCAATTATCTAGGGCTAAAATCCTAAAGTTCTAGCACTTTAGAGATTTAGGGTTCTAACCCTAGCAATGACCATTCACAAATTTTGGATATGTAAAAATTTGTGAGAGGAAGAAGAACTTATGTTCCTCTCTTAGGGTTTCAACAAAATAATACTTCTTGCAACAAAATAGAAATTTCACCATAAACCTCAACAAAATAACATATAATTTGCTTAAGTTTACTTACTTCATCCAAGAAACCATGATCATTTAGCCATAATTGTAGAAATATCCATCCAAAATTAGCAAACCATCCACAATAGATCCATTCCAATCATAGTGCATGAGAGAGACCAATAACCCCTAAGGGGCCAAAAATTTTAGAAGTCATCTTCTCAATGGTGATGAAAAGATGATGATAAAATGAAATTGAGGGCTAGCCTTTTTATATGAGTCTACCCTAGCATGTTTGTCTACATAAAATGTCAACATCAAAATAGAAGAGGGGTTGAACCCTCATTTTCCATTTAAAAAATGTAATAAATGAAGAAACATCATAAATGAGCCACATGTGTGAGATGTCAAGCCTCCTTATGCAAGGAAAGGGATTCCAAAGGCCTTGTGGCACCAATACAAAGAAAGGTGGGAGAAAAATATGTCTCTCCTCACTCAACACCATGCCATCCATCATCAGTACCCCAAGAATCCACCAAGTCGTAGCTCCATCAAACCCAAGAAGATGATATCATCATCAAAATAAGGCCAAGATCCAGGATCTAAGTGTTGTGTCTAGGATGGAGGGAGATGCATCTCATCTCTGCAAGGTCTCTAGCTATCTACTGTTGCAATGTCCTTGATTTAGTGGGTGTATAAGCTTTGGGGTACTATGCCTAGCCTATGGGCTTCCTGCCCAATTGTGTGTCATTATGACTAAATCTACTCATACCAATCCCATCTATCCATCATCCAAGGTTACAAGTATGTGAGAGATGATTTCTAATGGTGGTGAGTCACTGGATGACCCACTACTCTCCATCAACATTCCAAGGTCCTTCAATAAAGGAACAATGTCCTAGGTACAATTCTAGGATGACCCTCAAAGAATCATGTGAGGGTCATCCAAAACAAATCAAAGTATAAGACAAGGTCATCTAAGGTTCATAAGAAACATTAGTCCTTAAATCATGCAAAGTAAGTTGAAACTTAAGATATAAGCCATGTAAAAAGTTCACCTCAACATCCCTGTAACACCTTGGGTTTTGAGCCCCATATTAAATAATGTATTTGTTAAATTGGTGAGAGGCCAGAGTTCCCAAACAATCAAAAGAGGCTAGTGTGCCTAAGAAATGTAATGTTTTGATTATTATTAATAATAAATACATTGTTGGTTGCTAGACGAACAAAGACAAGAGTCATAGGGGGGATATGATTCGACAAGAGAGAGGGGGATAGAGGGGATAAACATTTATTTTATATTTTGTTCTCCATTTTTTCTTAATGGATAATAGCAGATACGTGAGCTTCTTGGGGGAAGGCCATGAGGTTCTTGATTCCCAAGAATTTCATAAACCCATCCCTAGTCTATTGGGGGGGTTCGTCGTTCATTCTCTTCTCACTCTCATTCTCACTCTCATTCTATTGTTGGTCGCTCCACCTATTCATGAATTCATTCACACACCTGTTCATTATTCACACCTCTCATGGAGACTTCACTCCATTCAC
Source organism: Picea engelmannii (assembly GCA_009831015.1). Taxonomy (NCBI): domain Eukaryota; kingdom Viridiplantae; phylum Streptophyta; class Pinopsida; order Pinales; family Pinaceae; genus Picea; species Picea engelmannii. The sequence continues at coordinate 294,997 of ML776863.1, read as the reverse complement.
TCTCTCACCACACTTGCTTCTTCATTCACATTTGGATTGGGAAGGGGAAACAAACTGTTGAAGAAAATCCATGATTTTGTTGGTTGTAGAGACTTTTGGTGTAATCCGACCATGAATCAAGACCTACATGTCTGAGATGCATGCTCTGTGTCCAAATTTTCTCACAGCTTCGAGTCTTGAGAGTCCCAACATGGAGGTTCTAGATCAGCTGCACTGGAGCCCTGGAAGGAGAAGGACTGCCTGAGGGACTGCATGGAAGAGAAGGGTGGGGTTCCATTATCTTGGGTTGTGTAGGTTGGGTAGAAGAGAGTTGGGTACTTGGATTTTTGTGGGTGTTGGTAAGCATGTGATAGCTTGAGTGCTGACTGGTTTGGGAAGCCGAGTAACACTCTGGAACCATCCTTGTGGATTCATAGCCCTGGTTCGGGGGTGACATTGTTGTTAAGACTTGGAACAACATTTTCTACGGTTGGGTGGAACGTCCTTGGTCTAAAATGAGTTGGTGGTTTTCTTTTATAAAATATATGTGCTCTCTGTCATGGTATTATTTACCTGTGTATTATTTATTTCACTGTGTATTTATTTATTGTTGAATTTAATATTTAGAGTATGCATTCTTGCTAGTTATTGTTGTGCATGTTGTATGATTCATTTCTTTTATGTATAGAATCAATCTTGATAAATGCATGTGAACCTTTCATTCATCCTTGTTATTTAAAGTTAGGACATGGGTCGAATTAGTCCAGAGAAGGGACTGGGAGTTAGCGTGCCTGACCTATGAGTGCCTGGGTACATTACAGATTGGTATCAGAGCTATAGGTTGAGACACCAGGATGGAATGGGCTGGATATTTAATAAAATATCGCGTGGTTGAGATCAATTTAAGACCTTGAATTTGTGAAGCTCAGGAGGAATGATGATGGAGGGATCACGCATAAGCCGGAGCATTAGAGATCCTTAGTAAGGGATTGAAGGATCGTGATTGTCCCTTTTGAATTCAGGAATGATATCCACCATGCGATCAAGTTTAGATTTGGACCATTGGATCTATTCGGGAGAAGACTGATCCTTCGTAGTCATCGGATCTAGAGAAGGTACAAGGTTGTTAAGCACCAGATTCCTTCGGACTTTGTTGCTTCGAAAAAATTTAAGTCTTTGATGAAAAGGAGGTAAAAGCCTCAAAGCTCTGAAGTCTCGAAGTGAATCTATGTCATAGATCACTAGGAGGAGTACCTGACCCTTGGATTTGACCAAGGACATATCCAGGCTATTGGACCAAGCACAAATCAGGAGGCGAAGCATAATGGAGGAGATCAGACTCCATCCGTCTAATCTACGTGCGAGTGAGTGTGAGTTGTAGATCTCACGATAGTTCGAAGGTTTGGCACTCCAGGAGAAGTGAGTCCTTAAGCATCTAGGAAGAAAATCTCATGAAGTCCCGAACTCCAGAGTAAATATGGACTATCCGTTGTCTGGGACACATGTCTGTAGATTATCAAAGATTCGACATTCGGGAGTTTTGATCCTTGTGTCTCTTGGAGAATATTTATCTAAAGTCCCGAAGTCCGAAACCAATCGAGACCGTTCATATTCAGGGACATGTGTCCAAAGATTAACAAGGGTTTAGAATTCCAATGTTCGACAGTTCGGGGGTGGGGTGGTGTTCAACAATGAAATCCCCCGAAGTTCTGAAGCTCTGGGAAGTGATTGTTCGATAGTTCGATGTTCAGAAGAAACATTGTGTTGAGTTAAGAAATCCTCCAAAGCTTGGAGCTACGAAGTTTCGAAGCACAGATTGTGGCATGCCACGTGTCATCTAGTTTTGTACTTTTGACAGGCCCTGTTGTACCAGTAGTGATCTGACACTTGTCACTTGATGGTGGGGCCACATGTCACCACCTTAATTGATGATAGTTGTACTAAGTGGACCTCAGAAGGTTCAGAAGTTTGAAAGTTCGACATTCAGAGGAAATGTAGGAAGAAGTTGAAAAATCCTCCGAATCCCGAAGCTCCAAAGTGTTGGAGTGACACGACATGATGACGTTACCAGGAGTGACGTGGATCGGTTCACTAGTTCGACATTTAGGAGAATTGTTGAGTTTTGATGTGAAGTTCTCTAAAGTCCAAAGCTCTAGAGCACATAAGTGTTAAATCCCCGAAGAAAAAGTGCTCGAAAGTTTGTCGGTTCAACATTCAGAAGAAATAATGTATTATGGTGTGAAATCCTCCAAATCCCAAAGTTATGAAGTGTCGAAGCGCAGTTTGTGATGTAGCATAATGACGTCACCTGGGGTGACGTGGACCTACTCTAAGAATGCCACGTGTTATCCGGTTTCATACCTTTGACAGGTATTATGTACCAATTTCAACTCGACACTTGTCGCTCATTGGTGGGGCCACACGTCACCACCTTATTTAATAATAGTTGAGTCATGGAGACCATTGAATTCAAAAATTCGACATTCAGAAGAAATATGGGAGGAATTTGAAAAATCCTCTGAAGCCTGAAGCTCTGGAATGTCAGAGTTTTGAAACCCCAAGGGATCATATGTTCAGTACTTCATTAGTTCGGCATTCGGGAAGTATGATGTGTGGTATAGGTGAAACCCTGGAAGCTGGAAGACCCAGAACCCTGATGTCCCGAAGATCCAGATAAGCGCCCCCCCGCTAAGTTCTTAGTCATGGTCCTTGGTCCTATGAGACTTCAGTCGAAGTAAAATGGGGCTAGTGGCCGAATTTTTCTTTTCAAAGACAAAAAATCACTAAGGAAGGGCTAATCCCATGGTTTCGAGCTGTGGTCACCTGGGTAAGGGGTTCCAAGGAAGTTCCTGTGGAAAATTGAAGAATGTATCGACCTAAGGATAACATGGAAGTGATATACAATGCAGACTGATATATATATATATATATATATATATATATATTCTTCATGAATTGAAAGGACCTATAACATTGTTGGAAAATTTTGTTTATCATGCTTAACTCTAACAAAATGGCCACTTGCACATTTTTCAGAGTTAAGGGGTTAAAACATATCAGTTCAAAATGTGTATTGAATAAATGGAAGAAGGTGAGGGAGTCTCCAGCCATTATAAGGAGGCCGAAGGTCATAATATCATAGTTGGTAATGCAGAGACGAAATCCAACAGACATAAGGGCCGAGGGTAGAAAGAAACATTGATAGAAACTATGAGAAGCCTGAAAACATAAGTGAAGAGCTACAAGGTAGACAATGAGAGGTTGATGAGAGAGTAAATTCAGATAAATGCTCGCATGTTGCAGATCTTAAATCAGTTGTAGAGAAAAACAAAGAATGGCTCAAAGAAAGAGGAAGAAAGCAAGTATCATGAAAGAAGAGATGATCGTGGAAGAGTTAATTATTCCAGGAGTGCTAGCAGATCTCATAGACATCACTCACCTCCTTACTTATCAAGAAGGTCTTATGCATCTAAAGAAACCATAAGTAGTCCATAGGTGTGTCCTGTTAGGAACCAAATAAGAACGCATGAATTGGATAGTTTGCAAGGAAAGTTGAGGAATACTAGGCCACCATCCAATGTTGGGGATGCAAAAATGATCACATGTACAAGGATTTCCCACATAGAAATGACAGAGTGAATACTGTGCACAACATCCAAGAGGCTACAAAAATCAAAGACATGGGAAGAATTTATGCAGCCTTAGATGACCGACAAGCAGAATACCAATCCAACATGATTGAGGTGGAAGGTAAGATCATAAATCGTCTTGTTACTGTTTTAATTGATTCAAGAGAAATTCATTGTTACATTGATCCTAAAATAATGGATAGATTACATTTGGAGAAAAGTAAGCTTGGGAAATCAAGTTTGGTTCAGCTAGCCACTGAAACCAAAAGGAGAATCCATGATATGGTCAAAGGTTGTTCCATTAGTCTTAATGGTGTGAATACTAGTGCTGATCTAAATATCATACCATTGGGGTCTTATGATATTCTAATTGGAATGGATTGGTTGGAAAAGCATCATGTTGTCCTAGATTGTCAGAGCAAGACATTTACATGCCTTGATGGAGATGGAAAATAGAGCATTGTGAAAGGATTTCCAAGACCCATCTCTATAAGAGAGATTTCAACCTTACAATTGAAGAGGTGTTTTAGAAAATGATGTCAATTGTATGAAACCCATGTGGAGGAGACAAAAAAGAAAAAAGGTCCAAGCCTTGAAGATTTCTCACTACTACACGAATTCGAGGATGTATTCCAAGAAATACCAGGGTTTCCGCCAAAAAGGGAGATATATTTCTCTATTGATTTAGTGTCAGGAGCTGCCCTGGTGTCAAAAACACCTTATTGAATGAGTACAATAGAGTTAAAATAATTACCAATGCAGTTGGAGGAATTGTTGAAGAAAGGTTACATACGCCCAAGTGTTTCACCTTGGGGAGCACCAATACTCTTTGTCAAAAATAAAGATGGGATCTTGAGGTTGTGTATTGATTTTCGATAGCTGAATAAGTCCACTATAAAGAACAAGTATCCTCTACCCAGAATTGATGACCTCTTTGATCAACTAAGAGGGGAAAAGATCTTTTCAAAGATAGACTTGAGATCAGGATACCATCAGGTAAGAATCAAGGAGTAAGACATCCATAAGACAACCTTTAGAACCAGGTATGGGCATTATGAATTTTTAGTGGTGCCATTTGGATTGTCCAATGCACCAGATATCTTTATGTGCTTAATGAATGGCATATTCCGAAATTACCTGGATAAGTTTGTCATAGTATTCTTGGATGACATAACTGTCTATTCTAAGTCAGAGGGAGAGAATGAGCATCACTTAAGACTGGTATTGCAAGGGTTGAGGGAACTTCATTTGTATGCCAAGCTGAGTAAGTGTTATTTTTACCAAGAACAAATCCATTACTTGGAACACATTATTTTAGAACAAGGCATAGCAGTGGATCCAGAGAAGATTGAAGCAATTAGAGGATGGCCAACACCCAAGAATATTTCAGAAGTCAGATCTTTCATGGGATTAGCTGGTTACTACAGAAGGTTTATAAAAGGGTTCTCTAAGATTGTTCATCCCATCACTTCTTTGAAAAATAAGGGATTTAAATTTGAATGGGCATCTGAATGTGAAGAGAACTTTAATTTGTTGGAGTTACTTACTAGTGCACTTGTGTTAAATAATGTTGATCCAAATGAAATTTTTGTGGTATGTACAAATGCATGCAAGGAATGACTTGGTGGATTCCTCACTCAAAATGGACATGTCATTGGTTATGAGTCCAAAAATATTAAATAACATGAGAGGAACTATGCCACACATGACTTGGAGCTTGTTGCCATTGTTCACGCATTGAAGATGTGGAGCCATTATCTCATGGGAAAGAGATTTGAATTGAGAACATACCACAGTGGTCTGAAATATCTTTTTGAACAACCAACTTTGAATGCCAGGAAAACAAGATGGATGGAATTTTTAAGTGAAGACGACTTTTATATCAAGAATATCAAAGGAAAATAAAATAAAGTTGTTGATGCACTTAGTAGAAGAGTGCATCTCATGCATGTTATAGTTGTTAGTATGCATCAGTCAGACTTGAAGAGAAAAAATTTAGATGTTGTTGTTATAGATCGACATTACCTACAGGTAAAGGAAATCTTACATCAAGGAGATGTATAACTTAAAATGAAAGAGTATGAGATGAAGGAAGATGGGTTGCTTATGCATAGAAATAGAATTTATGTTCCTAGTTCCAGAGAACTCAGGAATTTGGTATTAAAAGAAATGCATAATGTTCCATATGACGGACATCCCGGTTACCAGAAAATGATTACAACAATAAGAAGCCAATTATTTTGTCTAGGTATGAAAAAATATCTTGTTGATTACATCACAAGACATATGGAATGTTAGAAAGTGAAGGTTTAGAATAGGCACCCAATAGGTTTTCTACAACCATTACTAATTCTAGAGAAGTGGGAAGTGATAACCAATGATTTTATAACTAAATTACCTAGGACAACAAGACAACATGATTCAATCATGGTAGTGGTCGATAAATTGACAAAGGTTGCTCATTTAGTTCCTATGAAAACAAATCATACAACAACTAATATTTCAGAAATTTACATGAGGGAGATTGCTAAGTTGCATGGGATACCTAGGAAAATTGTCTTGGACATAGACACAAAGTTTACTTCAAATTTATGGAAGGGATTATTTAAAGGATTTGGTACAAATATGAACTTTATCACAACTTATCATCTATAGTCATATGGGTAGACAGAGAGAGTCAACCGATTAATTGAAGATATGTTGAGAATGTATGTGATGGACAATCCATCTAAGATGGAATATTACTTGCACTTGGTTGAGTTTGCCTATAATAATTGGTATCAAGCTTCATTGAAAATGAGTCCATTTGAAGCTTTGTATGGTAGGAAATGCAATATTCTGGTGAGTTGGGAAAACCCAACAAATAGAGTGGTACTTGGGCCAGAGTTTCTCAAGGATATGGAAGACCATATGGTTAAGATTAAGAAGAATTTAAAGGCAGCTCGGGATAGACAGATAAGAAGAGGACAACAAGAGAATTTAAAGTGGGGGAGCATGTTCTTTTGATATTAAATCCCAAGAAGAGCTCTTTGAAGTTGGGTAGTTGTACAAAGATGGTAGCCAGATTCTGTGGTCCATTTGAGATATTGGACATAATAGGGCCAGTTGCACACATGCTTGCATTTCCTGCTTCCATGATTGTGCATAATGTATTTCATGTCTTTTTGCTAAAGAAATATGTACATGATCATAACCATGTTATTGATTGGCATCCGATTCAGGTAGAGACAGAGGGATACTTTCAGGTCCAGCCAGTGTGAATATTGGACAGAAAATTCAAAATGATCTGGAATCAAGTTATAGATCTAGTAAAAGTTCAGTGGACTTGCTACAATCTTGAAGATGCTACCTGGGAGTATGAAGATTCCATGCGGGTGGAGTACCCACAACTTTTTGAATTTTTTTTGAGATTTTGATCTTTGTTTTGTATATTCACTAAGGACAGTGCCAAAATAAGGGGGAGGGGATGTAACACCTTGGGTTTTGAGCCCCATATTAAATAATGTATTTGTTAAATTACTGAGAGGCATGAGTTCCCAAACAATCAAAAGAGGCCAGCATGCCTAAGAAATGTAATGTTTTGATCATTATTAATAATAAATACATCCATGGATGCTAGATGGACAAGGACAAGAGTTATAGGGGGCTATTATTCCACAAGAGAGGGGGATTGTGGGGCTAATCATTTATTTTATATTTTATTCTCCATTTTTTCTTAATGGATAATAGCAGTTACATGATCTTCTTGGGGGAAAGCCATGAGGTTATTGATTCCCAAGAATTTCATAAACCCATTCCTGGTCGGTTGGGGGATTCATCATTCGTTCTCTTATCACTCCCATTCTTGCCCTCATTCTATTTTTGGTCGCTCCACCTATTCATGCATTCAGTCACGCACTTGTTCATTTTTCACACCTCCCGTGGAGACTTCAATCCATTCACTCTCTCACTGCACTCGTCTTCCTCATTCGCATTTGGCTTAGGAAGGGGAAACAAACTGTTGAAGAACAACCACAGTTTTGTTGGTTGTATAGAATGTTGGTGTAATCCAGCCATGAATCAAGACCTGCATGTCTGATATGCATTCTCTATGTCTAGCTTTTCTCACAGCTGCGAGTCATGAGAGTCCCAATATGAAGATTCTGGACTAGTTTCACTAGAGCCCTGGAAGGAGAAGTACTGCCTGAGGGACTACATGGCAGAGAAGGGTGGGGGTCCATTCTCTTGGGTTGTGCGGGCTGAGTAGAAGAGAGTTGGGTACTTGGATTGTTGTGGGTGTTGGGAAGCCTGTGATATATTGAGTGTTGACTGGTTTGGGAAGCCGAGTAACACTCTGGAACCATCCTTGTGGATTCATAGCCCCAGATTGGGGGTGACATTATTGTTGAGACTTGGAACAACATTTTCTACAGTTGGGTGGAACGTCCTTGGTCTGTAGCCAGTCGGTGGTTTTCTTTTATAAAATATAAGTGCTCTTTGTCATGGTATTATTTACCTGTGTATTATTTATTCTGTTATGTATTTATTTATCGTTGAATTCAATATTTAGAGTATGCATGTTTGTTGTTTATTGTTGTGCATGTCGTATTCTTCATTTCTTTTATGTTTAGCATCAATCTTGATCAATGCATGTGAACCTTTCATGCATCCTTGTTATTTAAGGTTAAGACAGGGGTCGAATTAGTCCATAGAAGGAACTGGGAGTTAGCGTGTATGTCCTATGAGTGGTTGGGTATGTTACAATCCTCTTCAAACATAAAACCAACCTAGAACCCCATGTGAGTTGACAAGTTAAAGTATGGGAGGGCCTTTATCCAACCCTATTAGGTGTGCCACCTAGAGAGGAAACAAAATAACCTAGGTAGAGGGATAGGTATCGAGGGAAGCAATAAATAAAGAAACCCTTCAAGAGTAAGTGTGATAGTGATGTGGTTTTATGGCTTACTTCATGGCATATGGTGTCATTTAATCCATTTCTATGAGAACCTTTGTGGAAGGTGTGCTTGCTCTTGAGTTACCACTTTCTTATGCACTATTTTTTCCAAACCTATTTTGTCTCCCATTTTACTTGTTCGCTTATCATATTTGCAACTCCCCTTTTATAAGGTTTCAATCTATAAAATTGATATTTGGGATTGGGGTGAGCACAGAAATGGTAGATCTCAAGTTTGGAATGGCTTTTAGGAGTCCTTTTCTATCATTCCTTTCTTTCTTTCCCATAATTTTCTTATTCTTTTACTATCAGTTGAAATCAAGCATTGGGCCTTCGACCCCTCTTCTCATGTGATCCAAAAAGGATCCATAGAAGGCTAACAATAACTCATAACTCATAGAGGCAACTCAGAACACTCAAAATGGATCTAGCCGACAGAGAAATGGAAAAAATTGAAAGTTCCCAAAACTTAGTGAAACTGGCATGATCACGAAGACCACATCACAAGCTTTCTAACGACACAAACGAATCATCAAACAGAGTTACGGTTTGAAAGATATTCGCGGTCAAAGTTGCGGTCAACCAGGACCAGTCAACGGAGGACACATTATTGTCCGTATTGATGACGTCAGCAACTGAATTCATCATACGAGATGTTGACATGGTAGGGTGAAGTCTATTGGAAGGTTTACAATTGGGAGTAAGCTTGTCATTGATGGAAAGAACAATGATGGAAAAGATCAGCGATGACAAGAACAACAATGGAAAAGATCAGCGATGACAAGAACGACGATGGAAAAGATCAGCGATGACAAGAACAATGATGGAAAAGATCAGCGATGGTAAGAACAATGATGGAAAAGATCAGCGATGACAAGAATAGTGATGGCAAAGATCAACGATGACAAGAACAACGATGGAAAAGATCAGCGATGACAAGAACAACGTTGGCAAAGATTAGCGATGGAAAATAATAGTGATGGAAAGGACAACGAAATCGTGAAGTGTCGAAATTGCAACAAAGTGGAAAAATCACGAAGGTGGATGAAATCGTGAAGCAGCGAAATCGCAAAACAATCTCAACCGTCAGATCGAGTTTTATTCTGGATTGTTGATCCAGCTCCATCTTGGAGCTTCGCGATTCACGACTTGGAGAGGTAAGAAACATAACCATTGAAATCGCGATAAGTGAAATCGTGATTTAATCGCAACCGTCAGATCAAGATCAGATCTAGACCGTCGAACCATTGTACAAGTCGTTGACTTGGAGTCAACGGAAGCATGGTGTGGAAACTCACGAGATGCGAGATCGTGATAAGATCTGGATCGTCGGATCTATGGAGATTTCAACCGTCGATCAGATGAAGTTTATAAACTCGCGAAGATCCTTTTGGCACAGCCTATGGTCACCGCCAGTGGTCACGAGAAGGAAAGGAGTCAGTTCAGATAAGCTTCTTTTCAGCGTTTCGGGGATCGCGACTTGGAGAGTCGAGATGCCTCATCTCCAGACTCACGAAATGAGAAAACGTGAAATTCCTTTATGCATAAGCACTTGGTCATAGCCATGGGCATGTGGAGGAAGGACCTAGTGCATATAAGCTCCACCTTATAATTTCGGGGATCGCGTATGGGAGTGTCAAAACATAGGATCATACGAATGCTGAAATACCAAAAAGGTGAAATATCGCTATAATTGGTGGTCACCACCTGTGGTCACGTAGAGGAGGGAGCTACAAAAGCCAAGCTCCTTTTCGGAGCTTGCAACATGAAGAGTCGAGATGTCTTATCGCAGAATCTCCGAATTGTGAAAGTGTGAAATGGGTAAATAACGACAATACTCTTCAGAGTAAATCCAACGGTGCAGGTGAATTTGAGCATAATCAGAGGGCTAATGTAGCTCCTCACAGTGTAACTGCTAGAAACCATTGATGGTTTCTACCAGAAGATTTGAAGAGACTCTGTGTGATCGCCAGAGGAGATGAAGAGTCTCCAAGCTTCATCCAGTGAAGAAAGACAACTCTTAGAGGGATTGATAGGTGGATTGCATTGAAGTTTGTAGCTGAAATAGAAAGGATAATCTCGTCGAAGACAGAGAAGATGAAGAGCCTCAACTGCTAGAGAAGCTAAGAAATCTAGAAAGAACACCCAGTGATGCTGAACGCGTGGGAAAAACTGTCGAAGAAGTTGAAGAGTCGTGATGATGATGAGGCAAAGCACTCGAGATGTGGAGGAATTTGGTGTGGAGTGAGAATGCAGAGGCATTGCAAATATTGCATGCACAAAGAGCACAGAGACTATAAGAATGTGAAACAAGGAAGAGATAGGGGTTGTCGCAGTGTAGGAGAATTCAGGGGTGTGCAAGGAGGCAGAGCACAGGAACAGAAATGCACAGTCGAGGAATGGTGCATTGAAGGGATATGGCACATAGAGCATAAAAGGAAAAAGAACAGAAAGTGCAAGGGGTGTGCAGAAGACACTGATGCAGATAGGGCAGAGCAGTGTAACAGAACAACGACAAGGTTGGTAATCCATTGAATAACTTTATATCACTATAATAAGTTTTAGTAACAAAGAATTTATAATTCAGGGTGGTAGGGAGGTGCTAGGGAGGATTGGTGTCCTCAGAAGTTCAAGTGGGGGATTGAACACAGGGAGTTGGTGCTTCCTTCTAGTTGGTGCTAGAGAAACTAGGGAGTTGGTGCTTCCTTCTAGTTGGTGCTAGAGAAAAACAAAGAGTTGGTGATCTCAGCAAATTGCATCTTGCAAAACAGAGGTTGTATCTTCACAATGAGTTGGTGCTCAAATGTATGATAATGTAAAGAATGTAAATAATACTTATCATATAAAGAAGAAGAGGTTTTTACCCTGTATGGGTTTCCTTGGGAAATATCTGTCTCTGTGTTTCTCATATATGTGACTGATGCT